>NW_010729507.1:98277-109132 GCF_000365185.1 Nelumbo nucifera | reverse complement strand
CATACTTAAGTAGGGGCAGTTTAGTCCTTGTACATTTAATTAGAAGCCTAATCACTATTAAGATATCGACTGATAGGGTTTAGCTATCAGGTTCGACAGTTCTTTCATCTTCTTCTTCTTCTCTTCTTCTTCTTCTTCTCCTTCTCCTTCTCTTTCTTCTTCTCCTTACTGGTTCGGACTACTGTAGCTACAGTAGAAACATCCAGGAATCTCACTTCTCTAGGATGGTGCCAAGCAATGGAAGAACTCTCGGCCCTGACTCGTACTTACATGTGGAACCTCACCACTCTTCTGCCTGGTAAGCATGTTGTGGGCTGTAAGTAGGGGTGTCCATGGTTCGGTTAACCGAACCATGGCCCTTTTTTGTAAATCGAACCGGTGGTACTGGTTTTTCCATTTTTCCAAACCGAAACCGAACCGGTACCACCGGTTAACTGGTCCACCGGTTTTGGTTTTCGATCGGTTCGGTTCTTTGGTTTTTCGGCTTTTTATATTTATAATATATATTATATTAATATATGTATAATATTATATTATAAATAATAAATGATATATATTTATTATATATATAAATATATACTTATATTATATTTATAAATAGATTATTTATAAATATATTATATATTTTTAAAATATATATAATAAATATATATATATATATACATATATAATACATAGAAAATATGTGACATATTAAAAATATGTATAAAATATACATATAAATATATATAATGGTCGGTTTGGTTAACCATCGGTTTTTTTTTAGGTTAACCAAAAACCGAACCGATCCTTGGGTTTTTCAAAAATTCCAAACCGAAACCAAACCGATCGGTTCGGTTAACCGCATTTTGCGGTTTGGTTTTCTTGGTTCGGTTCGGTTTTTTGGTTTTTCATAGACACCCCTAGCTATAAGTGAGTGTACACTATTAAATATTTGCCTGATGGAGTGTTGAACAGTTGAAAGGTCGGTTAGTTGCCAAAGGTTATTCACAGCTTTATGGTATCGATTACACAGACATCTTCTCCCTAGTTGCCAAAATTGGTTTTGTTCGTGTTCTGATCTCTCTTGCTGCTATGTTTGATTGGCCCTTGTTTCAGCTTGACATCAAGAATGCCTTTTTACATGGTGATCTCCTTGAGGAAGTGTACAAGGAGCAACCACCAGGGTTTGTTGCTCAGGGGGAGGGTGATAAGGTATGTAGACTTAAGAAGGCTATTTATGGGCTTAAAAAATCCCCCCGTGCATGGTTTGGTAGATTCAGTGAAGTGGTGAAGAAGTTTGGAATGAAACAATGTCAGGTTGACCATTCTGTATTCAGATATGAGTCTAGTGCTGGGAAGATCCTATTGGTGGTATATGTAGTTGATATTGTTATCACAGGCAGTGACAGACCAGGGATTGACAAGTTGAAGACTTACTTGCATGATCACTTCCAAACAAAGGATCTTGGCAAATTAGGATACTTCGTAGCGAGGTCCAAGAATGGTATTAATCTGTGCTAGAGGAAATATGTCCTTGATCTGCTAGAGGAAACAGGGTTGTTAGGTGCTAGACCAACTGAAACACTCATGGAACCGAATGTTAAGTTGAGTAGTGATGCAATAGGTGAGGAGTTTGAGGATCTGGGAAGGTACAAAAGGTTGGTAGGTAAGATGAATTACCTAACCATCACTCAACCCGATATCTCATTTGCAGTCAGTGTAGTGAGTCAGTTTATGCAAAATCCTTGAATTCCACATTGGGAGGCGGTTCAAAGGATTGTGCGGTATTTGAAGGGAGCTCCAGGTCATGGTTTGTTATATAAGAGTGGAGGAAGTCTTGAGATAGAGGGATACACGGATGCTGATTGGGTCGGTTCCATATCTGACGGAAGGTCCACTACAGGGTATTGCACTTTTCTTGGTGGGAACTTAGTGACGTGGAAAAGTAAGAAGTAGACAGTGGTAGCAAGAAGCAGTGCAAAGGCTGAATATAGAGCCATGGCACACACAACATGTGAACTAGTGTGGTTGAAGCATCTCCTAGAGGAAATGGGGTACTCGATTGACACTCCTATGAAGCTATATTGTGATAATTAAGCTGCAGTTCATATCTCCTCTAATCCAGTGTTTCATGAAAGAACGAAGCATATAGAAGTTGATTGCCACTTTGTATGTGAGAAGGTGCTTAATAGAGTGATAAGTACAACATATGTGAAAACAGGAAATCAATGGGCAGATCTGTTTACCAAAGGGTTGAATCGGGGAAATGTGGACTACATATGTAACAAGCTGGAATTATATGACATATACTCATCGGATTGAGGGGGAGTGTTAGAGTTGGCTGTAGAAGGGTAGTATAGGCTTTTTACATTAAGTTATATGTTAATTGTACTTATGAGTAGATATTAAGTTAGCTGATGTGTCTCTCACTTAAGTGAGGGTATAAGAGTAATTCTGGTTTGTTTAGAAAAGTATAAATAAAGGCTGGCCGACTAGAGGAGTAGATTTTTCTCTCTAGTTCGATTGGAACAGTTTCTCCTCTCCTTTTCTTCTTCTTCTTCTTCTTCTTCTTCTTCTTCTTCTTCTTCTTCTTCTTCTTATTATTATTATTATTATCTGAAATCGTATGGACACTACATCTGAATTATCAAATACCCCTTCACCTAAAATACTAAATATTATAACACTCCTCCTCAAGTTGGGTCATAGATGCCAAAATAATTCTCAACTTCTTACATAGTTTAGTATGGCGCATAAAGTTCACACCCTTTGTAAATCCATTAGCCAATTGATCTTTAGGGTTAACATATGGAGTACACACTTCTCCCTTTTCAATATTCTCCCTTATGAAGTGTTTGTTAACCTCTATGTGCTTGGTTTGATCATGCAGCACAGGATTGGCAGCTATGTTAATGGCTGCTTTGTTATCATAGTAGATAGACATAAGACCATCCACACCCAACCCCAACTCTCCCATGAGGTTTTTGGTCCACAACACCATAGAAACTCCATGGACCATAGCACAATACTTAGCTTCATCACTAGATCTGGCCACAATAGACTGTTTTTTACTTCTCCATGTCACCAAGTTGCCCCCAAGAAAAGTATAATAATCAGTAATAGACTACGTTCATCTGTTGATCTAGCCCAGTCATATGGTTTGATGCCTTGGTATCAATAATTCAAGGGGATTCAGAAGAAATTAACATGGAAAACAACCTGGTTACCTGATGTAGACATATATGAGGTGGATGGAGTGAGAGTAGCCTCCTCCACCCACTGGAGTAATACTGTACCATATTGCTCAAGGTGATCCCTCATAGAAGACAAATCCCTCAGAGCAAATAGGAGATCCTCTTTGGATACAAAATTAGTTGGGTGTTCATGGAAGGAGGCTGTAGAAGTTGAAACTGGCTCAGGCTCTTGAGTAATTACATTGGCTGAATTATACTTATTGTATTCTTGTTTTTTTTGTGGAATTTCTTTGGTTTTCCAAATAAATCCCTAACATGTCTCCTTAGTATGTCTGCTCCTCTGGTAATGAGTACACCACAGTTTATCTTTATCTACTCCTTCAGTTTTCTTAACTCCTCCACTGTTACTCTTTGTTGCTAGTGCAATCTACTCCCCCTGCACAGGATTCATAGCTGGCAGTTTCCTACTTTCTTCTGACTGTATAAGTGAATACATCTCATGTATAGTGGACAGTTCCTTACACCCCAAAATTTGGACCCAAAAAGGCTTATGCGAAGGTTGAAGTCCAAGAAAGAAAGCAAATATTCTCTGCTGAGAAGAGCCCTGTAGGCCTTGGCATCCCTTTTACGTTCTCAATCAATCAACTGGTAATGATCTAGTTCCTTCCACACAGAGGTCAGGTTAGAAAAATCAGTAGAAAGACTCCGTTACCCTTGCTTATAAGCAATACTCTGCTAGAAACTGGAAAACTCAAGTATGAGGCCTTTGCTCAGCATAGGTGGCCTTGGCTTGATCCCAAATCTCCGTAGTCATGTCTTCCCACGTGAAATTCTCCTGGACATAATCATATTTCTCCTTAATGAAGGTTAAATGTTTGGGAAAAGCCAGGACATAATCATATAATTCTCTTGGATCCACTTGGCATGTTCTGGACCTTCTCCTTGGGTTCTGCAATGTCTCCATCCAAATAGCTTAACTTCCCCTCCCCCAAATGAACAATTTTACATCCTTGGACCACTCCAAATAATTTAGTCCATCAAGGGGAGTGATAGAGATTGGAAAACTCACATTCTCAACATTAGGACTGAATACAGAATTAGTGGAGGAGATACCTGAAGTTGCTGAATCTTCTGCAGCCATGAGAAAAACCAACAACACACCATCTACAGCTTCCACAAGCACAAAACGAGGCTTACTGATCAACTCACTGCTAAAAAAATAGCTCCCAACCAGACTAAAGAACCAGCAGCAGTTAGCAATGTTAAACTCAGAGAAAACACTCTGTCCAGCAGTATTATTGGGCCATTAAGGTCAACAGATGGCCCACCAATCATCAAAAAATAATAAGAGACCCCTTTCTCCACTTGACAGAAAAGGAAGAAATTGCTACAGATCTGAAAAGGAACACTCTTCAACAGAAAAAGACTGCAATACCCCTGCACCCAATACACTACGTATTACAACACCTTCAAATATCCATCCTGTTCATCTTCAAAGTGGCTTTGCTAAAATCTGCAGTGTCTAGTGATCAATAGCAATGCGGACCTAAAAACTAACAGTAGGGAAGGTATACAAGGTGAGACTTTGGGAGACTTAAAATAAATAGAAATAAAATCTGTCTATCAAAAGAACAAAGAGGGTATGAAGTTTTGCAAATGTTGTAGATTCTAAATTGAAAGCACTCTCAGTTTTCTAAACCACATAACAGAATTCTCTTGCGAGGTTACTGGGGAGTTTCCTTTACATGGAAAGAATAAATATAATACACATATTTTGGATATTCTAGACAACCATTTGAGGTTTCATTCAGTTTACCAACTTATTTCACTGTCTTTGTTGTAATTGAACCATATATTAATTTTTTTTGATAAATGAGTAATGATTTTGTTAATAAGAGAAGGAAGTGTACATTCACCCTAAGAGGAGGCACGAGATGTTACCTTCCCTTAGAGATTAGAGCATAACCATACTCTTAACAGAATACAATCATAAGGTACCCAAAACAATTCAACCCTTGAGACCCCTTGTTTAGCCAAAGAATCAGTCATAGCATTTGCTGTTCTGCTAACCCACTGAAAGCTGACTGGCATGTTCCTTGTAAGCCAATTAACTTTCTTGATAAGATCCCTTTAGCCCCAGAAGATCCTTGTTTCTGGATTCGACAGCCAACCCACTACCACCTTAAATTTTCCACTCCTAGTTGGTTGGCAACCTGTATTCCTTGTACCGCAGCCAGTATCTCAGCCCTTGTAGAGTCACCAACTCCCACTGGTCCTGAAAATAAGAATAGAATGTTGCTATCATTATCTCTTAAGATCCCTCCTATACCCAAAGGTCCTGAATTACCTTGACTGGTCCCATCAAAGTTCAGCTTTACTACACTCTCTGTAGGGGGTCTCCAATGTACTTGTAGTCTATTCTTTTTGGGGGATGTGGAGGCTACCTCTGCATTAATTTTCCTTGTATTGTTTTTTATGCTGTTTATGTTTTTTATCAACTATGTTTTCACCAACTCATAGTTTGAATTGGTAAAACACTGAGGATATTTTCTCCAATTTTGATCCTTCAGTATTAACTAGACAATTGTTTCCTTAAATCCTTGAGAGCTATAACAAGTCTGGCAATGTTAAACTCAGTATATTAAAATATTGAATGAGATAAAGAATCAAAGATACAAAAGAAGAATGGTGCAATTAGATCTTTTCTGTCATAGACATCTTTTTTCATGCATAAATCATTCTCTTGAGTCAATTTTGTTATTTCTATTTTTAAAGTCAATTTCTGTATGATTATTAATTCTGAATTTCTGATGTTAACCGAGACTTACAGAGCTTGCTGCTATTGTTGCTTCTGTTTTCTTTCAGGTTCTGGGCACCTAGATGGCTATTTATTTGCAATTTCTTTGGGCCTTACATCCGTAATTAAGTAATTCTTGTTCTTCCCTAGGATCATATTTAATAAATTATATTTTCTTTTTCAGTTTTATCTGTGATGGCTGTTTTCCAGGATCATCTTGAACTGTATCTTGTTGTTTTTATAGGTTATTTCAGTACCATTTTTCCATGTAACTTTAAATTTCTTTTTTCTATTTCTGTTATTGAAGGATCATATTTGATATATTATCTTTTCGTTTTTCAGTTTTCTCTATGATACTTTTTTCCAGGCTCATCTTGAACTATTTTCTCTACTGTTCATAGTCTATTTCATTATTGTTTTTCTATTCTTATTTCTCTTTTCCATGTATCTTTAAGTTCCTTTTTTTCTATATGTTAGTGTAGGGGTATTTCTGTCTTTATACTTATGTTGAGGTTGCTGATCTGTAATATTATATTAGAACTAGTGCCCCTCACTTAAGTAAGGGCACATGTGTCTTTTCCATTATGTTAGTAATATAAAACATGTCTGGCCGAATGGGAGAGGTAATTTTTCTCTTATTCGAACCAGACTTTTCTTCTCTCCTTTTCTCCTTTTCTCCTCTTTTCTCTCTCTCTTTCTTTCTTCTTTCTTCTTCTCTCTTCTTGGCTGTTATCAGACTAACAGAACTCAAGGGCAGGGCGAATCATAATACTATATATATATATATATATATAACAAAAAAATGTAAAAGACATACAAGTAGTTTACTGTGGGAGAGGAAACAGAAAAAATAAGAGAAAAAGAAAGTGAGGAAGACCCAATTGCATGGAAAAAGCCAGGTACAAACCTCTCCCCTCACAAACATGGTTTGCAATATCAGTGAAATTTCTCTGAAATTTCCCCATATATCTAGGAGAGATGCCTATTTAAATTCTTAATTTTCTTTTATTTGATATACATAGTTGTTTGCTATGTTTTTCTAACAAATCCATGAACTTTTATAATCTAATTCCATGTTTCTAGAAATTATCAATGATTTTATTAAGCAGAAAGAGAAGGTTCAAGGGAGAAGAGAGAAGAGAAAATAAGAAGAAAGAAGTTTGAGAGCCTAAAGATTGAGCTGCCGGTCCCAACTCTTATATTTATATTAGGGCGACCATAAAATAATGAGAAATTACAACTGTACCCTTACGGTACTAACACTGGCATAAAACATAAATAAAACAACCTTTTTAATACTCCCCCTTAAGTTGGGACATAGATGTCACTTAATGCCAACTTGTCACATAAATCATTATGCCCCAAGTGATGTAAGTTCTTTGTGAATATATCTGCAAGTTGCTCTTCAGATATGACATAGGGTGTACACACTTAGCCTTTGACAACTTTTTCCCTGATAAGATGTTTGTCAACCTTGATGTGCTTGGTTCTATCATGCAGAACTGGGTTGGCAGCAATATTGATGGCAACTTTGTTATCACAATATAAAGTCATAGGTTCGTCAATAGTAAATCGCAACACACTCAACAAATTTTTTAACCACATAATTTCAGCCACTCCATGAGACATTGCTCTATGTTCTACTTCAGCACTAGACCTAGCAACCACATTTTGTTTTTTTCTCCTCCATGTGACTACATTCCCCCCACAAAGGTACAATAGCCACTAGTAGATTTCTTTTCATCTAGTGATCCTGCCAGTCTGCATCCTTATACACTTCAACCTTCAAGACATTGCTTTATATTCTACGTCAGCACTAGACCTAGCCACCACATTTTGTTTTTTGCTCCTTCATGTGACTAAATTCCCCCCACAAAGGTACAATAGCCACTAGTAGATTTCCTGTCATCTTGTGATCTTACCCAGTTTGCATCCTTATACACTTCAACCTTCAAATGTTCATGCTTTTGAAATAACAGACCAGTACCTGGAAATTTTTTAAGATATATGAGAATTCTTTTAGCTGCTTCAAGGTGAGCGGTCTTAGGGGCATGCATAAATTGATTCAAAACACCCACAGTATAAGCAATGTCTGGCCGGGCCATAGACATATATAATTGTCTTCCTATAAGCCTCTAAAACTGCTTCACATCCTTGACAACCTCACCTTAGCAATCACCTAATTTGTGATCAGGTTCAATAAGGGAATCAATTGGTTTTACTCTTTAGTTTCTTGTATCCTATGACAGATCTAACACATTTTCTCTAGGAAATGAAGATCCCCTTTTGTGAGCGAGAAACTTCAATTCCGAGAAAATATCTTAGAGGACCTAGACCTTTCACCTCAAACTGAGTGGGTAGGAACTCTTTCAACTTATGAAGTTCATCTCTCTAGTCACTAGTGATAACTATATCATCAACATATACTATCAAGGCTGCAATTTTACCTTCTCCCCTCTTCTTATAGCCTCTTTGTTGTACAACTACATGAAATCTGTTGAACCAGACCCTTGGTGATTGTTTTAGGCCATATAAAGACTTCTCCAACCTGCACACCTTTTGTTCATTGCCTTGAGCTTGGAAACCAAGGGGTTGCACCATGTACACTATTTCTTCAAGATCACCATTTAGAAAAGCATTTTTGATATTAAGTTGATAAAGATCCCAATCAAGATTAGCGACTAAGGAGAAAAGGGACTTTGATAGAGTTCATCTTAGCAACTGGTGCAAAAGCCACTACATAATATACTCCATACACTTGAGTAAATTCTTTTGACAGTAATCGAGCTTTATACCGTTCCACAGTACCATTTGCCCTATGTTTTACTGTAAAAACCCACTTACACCCAACTGGTTCCTTCCCTTTAAAAAGATCCATCAGTTCCCATATACCATGTTTATGTAAATCATTGATTTCCTCTTTCATTGCATTTGTCCATTCAAGCACTAAGAGAGCTTCTGCCACATTCTTAGGAATAGGAACACTGTTAATGGAAGAAAGGCATGAAAAGGTGAAATGTTTTCATAAGAAATACAATGGGAAATGGGATGCTTAGTGGTGCAAGACCTTACTCCCTTCCTTTGAGCAATAGGAAGGTAGGTCATTAGCAATAGGATTGGATACATCGATAGGAACAAGGGTTCCTAGTTGGGTATGATCCACCCCCAGGGAATCCGATGGCATTGGTTGTATAGCTTCTAGATGCTCAATTGCTCTTGAACTTGGCGGAACTTGTTTGTGGCGATGAAGGAAAACACGGAAGGGAAGAGGAGGGAGCTGAACTTGTTTCTTCTCACTCCTACACTCCCCCTGAGGAGAGACTAGAAAGAAAGGCTCACCTTTAAAGAAAGATACATCCATAGAAACATAGTATTTCTGAGAGACAAGATCAAAGCACCGATACTCCTTTTGAGACGTGGGTGCCCCAGGAACATAGTTTTCAAGGTGTCTAGGCGTTTCTGGGCGACTCTGGGGTGCCTAGGCGATAAAAATTTTATAATATAAAAAACTAACTTTTGGTTAGTTTCCTAGTTTTATATACCACTCGGCGTGCATGTTAATTGAAAAAATAGCAATTCTCTTTATTAAGAACATTAAATTTCCTCTAAAAATGTGGAAAATCATCACATCTAAAAGATAAAAATCTTTTACATATACTAATTTCATTATTTTCAAAAATAATACTACTATAATAAATATTTAATAGAGAAAATTCATATTAATTAGCAGCTAAAGAAGGTTATTAACTTTATATGATAAATATTCAAGATGGGAATTTAAATAGAAAAAAAAACAAGGATGGAGTTTCTGCTTTATTTAATTAGAGAGAGAGAATAGAAAAGAAAGAACTTTATTATTCTATTCTTTCTTTCCTCTTTCTTTTCTTTCTCTCTCTTTCTTTCTTTCTTTTTCTCTTCTCAAAACACTTTGATCTTTTAAATTTCAATAGTAAAACATTAAAACAAAGTATAATTGACATATATAGCATATAATAAAATGTATTAAAACATACATTAATAAGATACAACAATATTAGTGATATTATAAAAGATGCTCGCCTTGTCATTTTTGTCACCTAGGTGGGTGACTAGTTGCCTAGGTGAGCACCTAGTTTCTAAAAGGCAAGGCGTCTGGGCGAGGTGCCCAGCCAAGGGCACCTATTCGCCTAGGCAGGCGCTTAGGCGACACCTTGACAACTATGCCCAGGAAAATGCAAGGAAATAGCATGAGGATCTAGTTTACCATGAGTTGGAGACAGGTTTTGAACAAAACAACGGCAACCAAACACATGGATAGGAATAGGGAACAAGGGAGCCTTGGGAAAAAGGAGCTGATGTGGGGCCTTGCACTTTAACCAACAAGATGGCATGCGATTGATGAAATATGCAGCAATAGGACAATCTCAAGCCAGAAATGTTTTGGGACGTTAATATGAATCAATAATCCTCGATCCACTTCAAGAAGGTGGCAGTTCTTCCTTTTCGCAACACCATTTTGTTGGTGTGTGTGAGCATATGAGCTATAGTGAAGTGATCCACACAAAGCAAAGGGCTCTGTGAGGTCATGATGAAAATATTCTTTGGCATTACCGGATTGGATTATTTGGATTCCAGTTTGAAACTGAGTGAAGATCATCTGTTGGAAATCTTTTATAATAGTTGGAAGGTTTAGAGATGTTGAAATAGAAGAAGAAGAAGAAGTGTCGAGAATGCTTGGTGTGTTATTGTCAAGGTTTAAAATGTCGATGTCGATGGAAATGTCGCTTACCAAAATATAGGACATATGTCGGAAATGTCGGAAATGTCGAGGGGAAATATTGTAAAAATTAGAGACATTGTAGAAATTTTATGAAATATGTGGAAATATGCAATGATATTTTGT
>NW_010729507.1:86456-98083 GCF_000365185.1 Nelumbo nucifera | reverse complement strand
CACACCAGTAAATAGAAATACATTTATTCTGATTTTTTAAATATTAAAGTTATAATACATTATGTTTTVTTATWAATTTARTAAACYGWTTCTCCTTTTTGTAGTATTAAGATTATGATAAATTCTGATTTCTTATAAAACATAATGAATTTATTATTATTTTTAATACTAAACTTATAATAATTTATGATTTAGTATAAAATTTAATAAATTTATTCTGATTTTTTATATTAAATGTAGAATGTTTTTTATTATAAAATTTAATAAACATTTTCTGATTTTAATAAATATTTTAAAAAATACTAACTAGTTAATATTTTATTACTTGAAAAATATTTTATGTTTTATATTATAAAGTAATTAATGTATTCTTTTGTTAATTATTTTTTATAAATGTTTTATTTGAAATATTAAATAGAAATTATTAATGGAATAATTTATATTAATATACTGTATTCTAATAATATAATACACTAATATATTATATTATTAATGTACATTAGTCGACATTATCGACAATCTTGTCGACATAATAGGAAAAACTGTATTTTTTTTGTTATTTGGACCGATTTGGTCGATAGGAAATATAGGAAATGTCGACCGAAATAATGTAATTTTTATGTTACCATCCATTTTCATGTCGGTGAGCCTCGACATCGACATATGTTAGGCGACATTTGCGACATTTCGCGACATTTGAAACCATGGTTACTGTTCACACCAAGAGACTTTTCATTTTTCTTTACAAGCAAAATTACAAAGGTGAATAGGCGCCCAAATACAAATATCCATAAAGGACAGAAATGCCCTCATACTCTTAATAATAATTTTCGGCACTTCATCTTTGGTTTGCATGGGATACACCCATGTGTATCTGGAGTAGTCATCAATAAGTGTAACAAAATACTTATAGACAGTCTCAGAGGGTAAAGTAACGGGGCCCCAAACATTAGAATGAACAATATGGAAAGGAAAATCAGATTTATCATTTCTTTAAGAAAAATGAGTTCTACAATGTTTACTCAATTGACAAGCTTGACATATAATCTTTGACACTGGCACTGACATAATGAACTCCGGAAACAAAATTTTTAATGACTCAAAAGACAAATGATCAAGACGGCTATGCCATAAGTAGGCCTAACTCTTACTAGATTGACTCTTGAACTCTATGACTGCAAGACCAGCCTTATTCTCTAGCATGTAGAGCCCATCCATCATACTTCCTCTACTAATCATCTTCCCTGAGGCTAAATCTTGAATTACACAAGAGGAAGGAAAAAAAAGGTTACTGAATAGTTTAGTGAATTGGTAATACTACTTACAGAAAACAAATTGAAGGGTAATTTTGGAACATGCAAAATGTTAGAAAGGTTAAGGCCAAAGGGAAGGGAAATGGTTCCTTGACCAGCAATGGTAGAGAATGAGCCATCAACTAGTCTCACTTTACCCCTCTAGAGAGAAGATGATAGGTCTGAAAATAACTTGACTTACTAGTGATATGGTTTGATACTTCAGAATCGATTATCCAAGGAGAGTTAGGGGAATGAGAAGATACATGGAAAGTTGTGGTAGATTTACCTAATGTAGACGCAAATGAAGTTGAGGGAGGAGGGGCAGAATCCATCTGATGAATTGACCTACCATACAGCTCCAAATGGTCATGGAAGGAATTAATGATATCCTCCCGAGGATCAGAACCAGAGGGCGCATCGGGGTCATAGTAGTAGTAGAGGACTGAGTGTCCTGAGAGGCCATGTTTTCTGCATTTAACTTCCTTGGACCTTGCTGTCCTTGTTTTTTATTCTGATCTGAACCCTGTTTCTTACTCAACTCTTGAGTCCACTTCGGCTTCCCATGAAGATCCTAACAAGTATCACATGTGTGCCGAGGCTTCCGGCAATGGCTGCACCATAGTTTGTCCTTATCATCCACCTTTTTCTGAGAGTCCCCTTTCTTAAAGAAATTCCCCCCACCTGTAACAACGTTCCCTTTTGTTTCCAAAGCAATTGAATCTCCCTTAGAACTGTTTATCAAGTTTCTTCTGCTTTCCTTTGATTG
This sequence comes from Nelumbo nucifera, assembly GCF_000365185.1. Next base: position 96,022 of record NW_010729507.1, on the reverse strand, counting down.
TACTATGGCATATACCTCTTGGACAGATGGGAGATCCTTGCTTCCTATGATTTGCATCCTAATGGATTCATACATAGGATTTAAACCTAGGAGGAAGGAAAATACTCTCTGCTGTGAAACACGGGACTTGTAAGCCTTTGCATCTTCATCACATTTCCAGCTCACACTTTGATAATGGTCCAACTCCTTCTAGATGGAAGTCAGGTCCGAGTAGTACACGAAAAGGCTTCTCTCCCCCTGTTTACAAGTAGATGATTCTGCCTTACTTGATAAATCTTTGCATAGTGATGCAGTTCGGAATAGGTTAACTTTGTTTGTTCCCTGATCTCATAAGCCGTTTCACCCCACATAAACTTCCTTCTCACTTGAGGTTTCATAGACACTAAAAGCCATGACATTACCATGCTGTTTTCCTGATTCCATCTGTCATGTTCTGCACTCCTGGAATTAGGTTCTTTAATTTTCCCATTTATGTACCCTATTTTTTCTCTTGCAGTAATGTACAATCTGATTCCCTTCGACCATTCTGGGTAATTTAGTCCATCCAGAGGTATAACAGCCATAGGGAAGGATAAATCTATACCTCCACTCATCCCATTCTACATTGAGGAAAACCAGATGTGGCAGTCTTAAAATACTCATGTTAACTGCTTCAGGTCGAACCTAAACAGCCACAAAAACTGAAGGGCAATACAGTCCAACACCACAACGGATCTATTTTTCCAGTCTACACTATTCTCCATCTGACACAATGTACTACTGCTGGGAGTAACAGTACTGCACCAAGAAACTGTGGAAAAATAAACTTTTTTGGACCTAATGAAGCCCTACAATCATAAAAAAAATATCTTACTGCTGTTACAGCACACACAGGTCATCACCAACCTAGAATCCCATCACAAGTCTGTTATTACAGCACACCCAGGTCATCCCCGACCTACAAACACATCACAAGGATCACACGATCCACACAGAGGGTAAAAAACAGGTGCTGATCACCTCACATCAGTCAGCTGAACCTGTTACAGGTTCTGTCTTGGTGCACGGCCAAGAAAAAAAAAAAAAAAAAAAAAACTTCCCAGATCAGTCTGATACTATTCTCAGGCTTCTCCAAACAAAAAACAGCAACTGGTGAAGAGAAGGTTGAAGGGAGAAGAGAGAAGAGAGGAGAGCAGAAGAAACAAGTTTGAGAGCCTAAAGATTGAGCTGGTGCCGCCAGCTCTTATATTTATATTAGGGCAGCCATAAAATAATGATAAATTACAACTGTACCCTTACAGTACTAACACTGACATAAAACAGCCTTTTAACAGATTTATTTAGATTTTCTAAATATCTTGGCTAGATTAGCGAAATATCCCTGAAATTATCCCATATCTGCATGGTGAAGTATCTGATGATATTGAAATTGCAAACCACACAGACCCATACAAAAAGATACCACTTAAAGGAAAACTGCAATACCTAACAAGTGGGCCAGGAAATTATGCTGAGGGATCCAGAAAGCCCCTCTGTGACCTAGCGCAAGGATCTAAACAACCTGAGGGCCTGTAAGAGATTCTCCTACCCAAATCACCTCTGCCCTACTTATAAGTTATAACAAACAGTTGCTTTTCAATGCCTAGCAATGCCAACCACTCTATTACCACTGTCCCTGCCACCTATCTTTGTATCTCTGGTTAAATAAGAGGAATACAGGCAGGGAAAACATCTCCGTCTTTTCAGACTACAACATGGTATGAGTTATGTAATATTTATCTTATAGTGTTCATCTGTTGTGCCCATAATTTAACAATAAGTGTGGAATTAAAAACAGAATGGAACGGTGAAACAGGATTCATGTAGCTGACCCAATATAGTTGGGATAAAGCTTAGATGCTGCTGCTGATGATGATGAGAGTTAAGCTTTTTGACAATGTCTGTAGTTCAAGGAAGTTGGGTGATGCTTAAACATTTCCTGCTAACACTGTTAAATTCTGAAAGAATGCTCCCAAAAGCATATGCTTCTCTATCTACTGATTGAAAACCAACTCCATCTCATAACCTTTATCAGTTGCCTGAGATTCATAGACTAAGAAATCATGATCTTCTAGCTTCATGAAATGCTTGTCTGCAAGATTATTATCTTCCCATACAGAAGACAAGATTCCCTCCCCCAATTTTTCCTCTAAGGAATATCCCCCAACCATTTTCTGTTCTGAATCCTCATTTTCTTTTAATACTGGATGTGTAAGGAAAAGGTATACTACTTTTTTACATGACATCAACTACTGATGGAAACTATGGGTTTCTGCATACACCATTGGTAATATGTGATGTTACTGTAAAACTAAGCAGGATAATAATTCTGTTGTATAGTTACTTTTGCTGCTGACATGAAAACATATCTATGCTCAATGTTCAATTCCTTATGTTTCCTTTTGATCCACAAATTGCATTTTCCAGCTGATTAATCATTGTTTGAGAAACTGAAAAACTATATGCCAGACATCATGAAGATCTGCTGTAGACATTTTTTAGAGGACATCTGGTAATTAGCAGTATATGTAAATATTTTTTTCCAATAATAATTTCAACAAAATAAAGAAGGGGAGGGTTTAGGAACCAAACCAAATCAGAAAAAAAGGAAGACGAAATACCTCATAATGTGGTACTAGCAAGTGTTAAATTTTGGGATAAATACTTGAACCTCCACTAAGGATTCAGAAAAAACACTAAAACCTCCCCTCAGTTTCATCCTAATCCTTAAACATCTCCTGTCAAAGCATTCAGCTGTAAAGCTTGACTGAATGGAGAGAAATATCAAGAATGCCCTTATGGATTTTTGGGTGTTTGAATTTAATACAAAAAAAATCCCTTGGTACAAAGAAAGACATTGAACATTACTATTAGCCTCTCAAAAGACTTCATCATCATCATCATCATCCAAGCCTTATCCCAACTATAAGGGGTTGACTGCATGAATCCTGTTTAACCAACCCGTTCTATTTAAAACCTTATCCGTTGTTAAATTATTAGTTTAAATCGTTTCTTACTACTTCTACCCATGTCCTCTTTGGTCTACCCCTAGCTCTTCTAGCCCCTTCCACTTGTAACAAATCACTTCTTATAACTGGAGCTGTCGGTGGTCTTCTATGCACGTGACCAAACAATCTTAGCCTATTTTATCTCCTTTTATCACTAACTGGAGCTACTCCTAGGTTTCTATGGATGGCTTCATAGAAACCTTACAACTGGAGCTGACCCAACACTCAGCTCCATACAACATAGCTAGCCTTACAACTATTTTATAGAATTTTCCTTTTAATCAAAGTGGTATCCTCCTATCACAAAAAAGTCCAGATGTGCCCCTCTATTTTTCCCAACCTGCTTTAACTCTGGGTGATGTCCTCCTCAATCTTTCCCTTGTTATGAATTATTGAACCAAGGTACCGGAAATCGCCACATTGAGTTATCTCTTGGTTTCTAATCCTATGTGTATCCTGATTTGCACTCCTATTATTACTAAATATACATGTTATATACTCTTTTTTTGTCCTACTTATTTCAAAACCTCATGTTTCTAGGGCATTTGTCCATAAGCTTCAATTTGCATTTAATCCTTCATTAGTTTCGTGAATTAAAATAATGATATCCGCAAAAAACATGCACCATGGAACTTTCTTCTTGAATTTTTTTAATCAATTCATATATGATTAGTGCAAATACACAAGGGCTAAGTGCTAAATTTTGGTGAAGATCCATTGTAATTGTACAATTTGAAGTCTCTCCCATTGGTGTTCTAACATTAGCTGTTGCCCCTCATGCATATCCTTTATTAGGTCTATATACCTATTTTAAACTCATTTCTTTTTCTCCCTCTTTAGTGCTTAATTTATGGTAAAGATCATCATAAGCCCTACGTTTAGCTCATTTACGTTATTTTTTTTCAATTTCCTCTTTTATGGCTTTATATGTATCCCAATTTTCTACATTTTTAGCTTTTTGCCATTCTTTGTAAGATTCTTTTTTTTAATATGATTATATTTTAAGCCTCTTCATTCCACCATCAAGTTTCTTTAGTACTTTTACATTTCCCTTTAAATTCTCCTAAGACCTCCTTTGCTAATTTCTTTATGTTGTTTGCCATTTCAAGCCAAATATCATTAATCTTTCCATCTAAATTCTAATTTCCTTTTATTACTAACTTGTTTCTAAATTGAGCTAGCTTTTTTCCTTTTAGGTTTTCCCACCTAATTCTTGAATATCTATTTTGTTCCCTATTTCTCTTCCAATCCTAATGCACACATCTACCACCACTAATCTATGTTTTGTTATTGAGCTTTCTCCTATAGTAACTTTGCAATCTTTATATATCACTCATTCTATTCTCCTAGTAAGGCAAAAATCTATTTGACTTATGTTTGATCCATTTTTTCAATGTTATTAAGTGTTCATCCTTCTTTCGGAAAAAGGTGTTAAAATTGCCATATCATAAGCTATTGCAAAATCTAATATTGTACCTCTTGATTCATTCCTCTCCCCAAATCCAAATCCTCCACATACCATATCATATTGAGAGGAATCGATCAACACCCTTGAATATTTATTCTAGAAAGAAGGCCTTACAACAGGTCTTGATATGGCATAGTGATGGTACTTAGAATCTGGATCGAATTGGACACCAAGGGTATTTTTGTTATTTTACAATTTTTTTGTAGGTTCCAATAATAGGGTTTGATTGTCTATTTATAGTTTGTTTATGTTTAAAATTTTGGAGTCATTGCATAAGTAGGATTAGAGTTATTGAGTCTTCTTTGAATTGAAATAGGATATAACAGCTTGGCTTGAGTCCTACTAGGATTATTGAGTTTAACAGTTTGACTCCTAGGACTATTATGAGTCTAACAGTTTGACTCCTAGGTTTATTATGAGTTTATAGTCTATAAACATGTATGGATGTTTTACACTTAGAGTAGTGAAGTGAGTGATTCCCATGCCCTAGAGTGATTCTAGGTAGCCTGTGAGTGATTCCAGGTATTTTCGCTCTTCTTTCTCTCTTATTCCTTCAAGAAGCCATTACAGCCATAAATAGCCCTAAAATTCTGATCAAAGAAGACTATTCAACATTCTCTAAGGACTATAACTGAGCGGGTCCTACATCACACATCTTAACACGTCTTTTCCTTACATGTACATTTAAGTCTCTTTCCATAAAAATCTTCTCTTCATTTGGAATTTCTTGGATTAATCCTTTTAAGTTATCCCAAAATTGTCTTTTAACTAAACTCACTTGAGGTGCATAAACACTAACTATGTTAACGATTTCCTCACCTAAAACAAGTCTAATTATAATTATTCTATCCCCAATTCTTTTAACTTTACAATTTCATTTTTTAAATCTTTATCTTCTATTGTCGTTGCACCATTTCTATTATTCACCTCTCCTGTATACCATAATTTCTAGCCATCAATTTTTTTAGCTTTTTTACCTTTCCGTTTAGTTTCTTGTAGACATGCTCTCCAAAGGCTTCACCAAACCCTTAAATCTTTACAATAATAAAAGTCTTCGTGGTTATAGATGATAATCCTTGGATCCACATCCACCAGAAAAACAAATGGTGGTTTTGGCATTGTGGTCAGGGCATTGTTGTTTTCCTTTGACTTGAGAAGGAAGATCATTGGGTGAAAAGAACATAAATTTGGTGAAAACTTATGTTAAAGATAAATTATATTGTCCATTTTGGTCCATTTAATTTAAGGTCAAGTTCAATAGATTACTAATGGGTTTTAAACAACAATTTTTTGTGGCAAGTGGTCACATGCTGATGGAAACTAATAGCATGTTAACAGACGAGTGGTTTTTGTCTTGCTATGCAACCAATAGGGGAGGTTAGAGTGTAGAGAAGATAAAGGGTAGTTATGTAATTTTATTGTATCTTTATTCTTCTTTATTGTACTTTTAATAGGTGTGTACATTAGTGTACAGCTCTTCTATTTCCTTTGTAAGGACATTCACTTCGGTTTATAATAAATACTCTCTTTTTGGGTTGGTTCGACCTGATTGATTAACCCTTACAGATCTGAACTATTGTTTCTCTTCTTGTTCTCTCACCTTCCCACGAATTGACATAGAGTCCTTTTAAAAGGTGAAGGGAGGTATTAGTATTTCTTAGAAACCTCAGGTGAGCTTTAAATATTTCTCCTTTAAAATTTCTATTTTCAATAACAAACATGTGCCTAACTGTAAGATATTGATATGCACTTTTGACACAAATTCTAACCATAATATCCATTTTTGCTGAATTTCTCTGAAGTTTAGAAAAAATTTTATATTTTCTGAGGTTGAAAAAAATATAATAAATACTTTTTCTTTTGATGAATAATATAATAGTCATATTCAACATTTTAAATTTGGAAGTCCTGAAAATATCATGAAGTTTCTCAAAAGTTTTACACTTGATGTTCCTCAAAAATGTAATGTATTAAATTATTTTTGATTTTTTATGAATTTTCGTGTAAAATATACGATCACCAAAGAAGCAAGGTATCATGAAAACTCATTTTGAAACAGTGACTGTCGTCCTTTTAATTGCTAATTTTCTATTAATATCTATGTTACTTCTACTAAACTAAAACCATAATAATAACTTATTCTAATTTGTGAACAAAACATTGACTAGGGACCTTTTCCCAAAAGCTATGTACTCTAGAAACCATAATTCAGCTAAACTTCAGCCACAGAGTGTAGTGATCTAGATCAATTCCCAGGTCAGTTGGTCAAGCCTTCTACTTGTCATTATAGGTATATTTTACTTCACAATGGTCTCTAAGATTCTATTAGCTATTGGATTGCAAATGGCATAGTCATGGTCCATCAATGTCACTACTGGAACTGAGTTTGACATTGCTTCTTTGATCTTGAATAGGTTTAGTGCCAGCCTCCACTTATGCTGGCATTTCTTCTGGTTTGTACTTTTTTAGGATTTTGATTTGTGGCAGGTATAAATTGACTGTACTATGGTTCGGCATTCTAATTTTATCTCATTGATTGGAAGTTAAGTTTATGAAAAGCTTAGAGAGTAACTAGAATTTAGTTTCTTTCTTGTTTCATTAGCACAATATGCTTTATTTTAACTAATATTAATATGATTTCACTTGGTTCTCTTATGTCAAACTTTTCTATATCATCTGCAATGGATGTTGCTATTTGTTTATGCATGCCGTTATGTTCCTAATTAGATTCTAGTACAAAGTTTTGACAAACACCCATGCAAATGTGGCAGGTCCTTTTTGGATACACAATACACTTTTCACCTTTCCAAACTAAAATTAAAGCTACGGTCTAGTATTATGGTGGCTATTTACCGAAAGGTAAAGTCACATTCTTCATTTTGTTCTTTAAGTTTTTAATTTACGTGGGTTAGTGATTTCTATATTGTCATGCACAAGAAAATTCTGGGTGCATATATAAGGGAAATCCTTTTGGCCTCTCCGTTGTACCTGAGGTGGTTTCGTTTTATCCTGTTGAAAGGTCATTAGAATCTTGAATTTCATCCTTATGGAATATTAGAATTACATCATAGAGATGAAAAAGGAAAACCTAATATTGTGTTATATACAGTGAAGATAGTAATTATCATTTACTTATAAAAAAGATAGTAATTATCATTTAACAGGGTGTTAGTAAGGTTATGGACTGAAATTCTTTACATGATATATTACCCACATATACACACACATGGACAAATACATATATACTTGCACACACAAAGAGTCCTCTCTCCCTCCCTCTCTCCCTCCCTCTTTCTCTCTCTCTCACATATCTATGTATGTATCTATCTATCTATACATAGAGACACATGCACATACACATGGAGACATAAATTTCATGCAAAGAATATTAGACATAGAAGAGGAAAAATTGAGGATGGATGGTCTACCTGACACTACCATCATCTATGCCTACAACCTTGTCAGAGAGGACAGAGGAGGGTTTAATTGGCTTCTGATTCTGAGGTATTGCCATGTGAGAATCATGGAGAAGATGTGGAAGAGAAGGTGGGCTCAATCAAAAATGATTTGGATAGGCTGTTTGGCTCACGGGAGACAATTTTTTTCCAAGAGCAAAGAGTATGACAATGACAAGTGGTGATTCGGGTGGTTATTGATAAATCAAACCAAAACGCAGTGAAATTAGGCATCAAATTAGGAAAAATGTTTTTGGGGGAGGCCAAACTGTGGTGTATGTAGAAAAATCTTTCTATAATGCTAATTAGAGGGCAGTTGATTCTGTGCTTATCATCTGTTGTATTCTTTCATCTTGACATACGCCTAGTGATGCTGTAGTGCTGTACCAACAGTTTTTTTCTACTTTGTTTCCTGGACAGTGCCTTTGCATCAGCCTTGCAGAGCGGTCAAAGTTTTCAGAAGGGGAGATTCAAACATTCATGTCTATAGATGCTGATCGAACTGTTAACCTGGGTAACAGTTTCCATGACATGTGGAGGTTGTGATTTACTTTTATGTGACATTGCATTCTACCTGTTAGTTTTATTTGACTCCTATGTCCTGAATAAATTTCTCTTTGTTTTCCTTTATTTCTCTCTAATTAACTGACAGTCAACTTCAACATGCTTCCTACATTTATAGAATACTGGATTTGAGGAAATACAGATTGCATTCATGTTATCCACAAAGAGAGGCATATAGGATGAGAAAAGATACAGTGAACTCACTCTAGAGTGCCTATAACTAAATAACTTTGCTGAAAGAAAAAGAATTGGTTTGGTTTGTTGTTTCTTGGACTTCGGAAGAAAACCAGTCCAACAATATCTTGATTGCATAACAAGGAAAATAAAGAAGAAAGAAGTAGGAAGAAGCTGTTCAGGGGGAAGAAGTTGAAAGTGGAAGAAAAGAGAAGAGAGCTGAATCGTCTCTCTCTCTCTATTCCTTAATCACTTTATATATGTTGAAACAAATAAAAGGGAAAATTACATGGGCATCCCTAGTTAGGTGGCTGACCCAAGGAACATAAGAAATAAAAGTGCTTAAGGCCCACGAAGGCAGCCCACTACAGCAGAAATAGAGACGGAAAATAACTGAAGAAAACTAAGGTCCACTCGGCCCAATCTCTCTACAACTTCCATGAGACAAGAGACCAAGGAAAATGGACCAATCAATAGTTGAGATGTGACTTACATGGATAAAGGACATATTACCTCACAATGTGTACTGCATAAGCTATAAATCATGTTTGAAACCTGCAAGTGTTAGGAGAAGAAGAAGAAGAGGAAAACTGGAAAGAGTGGACAGCAAAATAGAATGTTTTGGCTGGCCCCAATTCATTCATTAAGTAAATGATGTTAATGTTACATGAAAGGACAAAAATACCCCTATTTAGAACACAACCTATAGTAGAAAACCTTATGTGCTGATTTCGGCCAAGCTTCTTGTGAAAGGAAGAGTAGAAAGTTGGGGATTTCAGCAAGAGACARAGGAAAGGGAAGAAAAGAGAAGAAGGTCGACTAGGATAGATTGACTTACCCCTAGCCGCCAGCCCCTCATTCTATTTATAATTAACTTAA
>NW_010729507.1:19898-39360 GCF_000365185.1 Nelumbo nucifera | reverse complement strand
GTCTCTTTGTATGAGTGTTCGGCTGATAAGAGTTCTTATTAGCCCATACTTAAGTTTAAGTTATCCTATAATTGGGCCTGTGTTAATGGGCCTAAGCCTGTTTAATGTTTTAAGTTAACTGGGTGTCCCATCACTAATCAGGGGCATTCCAGTAATTACTTGTATCATTGTACTACATTCAAATATAAATAATAGCATGGTCGACTCGGCAGGACAATTCGACATTCACAGCATATCAGTGGTGTTCTTCTCCTCTCCTCTACTTCGAGTACAGCTCTCAAGCTCACAACTATTAACACCCATAAAAATACTATTTATACTTTGAAGAAAAATTACAAGAAATCCCATACTTGGGTTCCCAAATACAAAAGGACGATTAAAAGACTAAAGCACCCTTGCCCAAGTATTCTCAACACTCCCCCTCAAGTTGAGCATTAATTTCAATCATGCCCAGCTTGACAAGGTTTTTAGCAAACTTTGGATGGTGAACACCTTTAGTGAGGCTATCAGCTAGTCGGTCTTCTGATCTTACAAATAGAAGGTAAATCTCTCTAGAAATTCTTTCTCCAATAAAGTGTCTGTCCACTTCAATATGCTTTGTACGATCATGTTGAACATGATTGTGAGCAATACTTATGGCTACTTGATTGTCACAATACAATCTAAGTGGGTATCTACTTGGATGCCCATCTCTATTAATAAGGTCTTCAACTAGAGTAGTTTAGACACTCCATGATTTCCCGATACTCTGCCTTAGCACTAGAACGAGCATCAACTAATTGTTTCTTACTTCTCCACAAAACTACATGGCTTCCAACTAAGGCACAATAACCAGATGTAGATCTTATATAATCAGTGGACCCTATGTAGTCAACATCTACGTAAGCCTCAATTTTTTATGGCCATGATTGGAATACAACATCTCTTTACTAGGGTATCCTTTTAGATAAGCTAAAATTATATTAACTACTTCAATATGAGATGTTTGGGTTCATGTATATATTGGCTAACCACTCCAACAACATACAATATGTCAGGTTTAGTTAAACAAAGATATAAGAGATGGCCCACCAATCTTTGATATATCCCTCTGGAAGAACTTCTCCTCTAGTAGCACTTAACTTGTGGTTGGGATCAATTGGATTTTCTATAGGCTTACACCCTAACTTCCCTACTTCATGGAGCAAGTCAAGAACATACTTCCTTTGTGACAAAAAGATTCCTTTCCTAGATCTTACAACTTCAATGCCAAGAAAGTGTCTAAGATCACTGAGATTCTTAATCTCAAATTCTGAGGCAAGGAAGCATTTTAACTAAGAGATACCTGTGACGTCATCGCCCATCACAATAATGTCATCAACATAAACTATCAACATTGTTACGCTACCATCAACTCTTCTCATGAGCAAGGTATGGTCTGCCTAAGATTGAGAGAATCAAATCTTTAAGATAGAATTTCTAAATTTGTCAAACCAGGCTTTAGGGGGCTACTTGAGCCCATACAAGGACTTCTTCAAGCGGTCATTGTTAGGAAAGCTTGCCCCAGGTGGTAAGTCCATATAAACTTTTTCCTGTAAGTCCCCATTAAGGAAGGCATTCTTTACATCCATTTGATATAAAGGCCAAGAGTAGTAGGCAACAAGGATATGGTCACACAAATAGAGTTCATTTGAGCAATTGGAGCAAAGGTTTCCAGATAATCAATGCCATAAGTCTAAGTGTACCCTTTGCCACAAGCCGAGCCTTGTACCTCTCAATTGAGTCATCTACCTTGTGCTTAATAGTGTAAACCCACTTATACCATATAAGAATCTTATCCTTGGGAGAAAGAATAATCTCCCAAGTTTGGTTCTTTATTAGGGCCTCTATCTCTTGGTCCATAGCTTCCTTCCAATGAGGGGATTGCATTTTCCTCTGTAGCATTGCGAGGGATGAAAACAAAAGAATGGCTAAAATATAGGCACAATAGGAGGGTGAGAGAGTATCATAAGATACATAGTTAGTAATAGGGTACTTGCTGCATGTCCTTTTCCCTTTTCGGATGGCAATAGGAAGATCAAGGTCAATATCAGTAACAAAATTACAAGGAGGTTCAAGATTACTCGAGTTTGGGAGATCAAATTGTGTTGGGCATTCAGCTTCAGGAGCCAACCTCTTATTGTGCATGATGAAAAATTGCTGCCAAGACCGAGGCCGATACATAGGAGGAGGAGGAGGAGAGGAAGGAATACCACCGTTACAAGGGAGATAGGGAGGAGGAATAGGGACAAGAACAGGAAGACAAAAGGGAGTCTGATCTTCACTTGCATTCTCCCCTTGAAGAGGACAAGATGACTAGAAAAAAGAGGACTCCAGAAAGGTAACATCCTTAAAAACATATCTCTTTCCAAAGAGAGTATCAAAGCATCTATAACCTTACTGGACTGGAGAGTAACCAAGGAAAACACATTTAATTGATTTAAGATCAAACTTATGTTGGGAAGATTCATATCATAAACAAAACAAACACAACCAAAGATCATGAGGGGTGGATTAAAGAGGGGTTCATCAGGGAAGAGAAGTTGATGAGGAGATTGAAGATTAAGGACCCTTGATGGAAGCCTGATAATGATATACATAGCTGTCTCAACAACATCACCGGGTGGGAACATGAGTTTGAAACAGTAAACCTCGAACAACTTTAACTACGTGCCTGTTCTTCCTTTCAACAACCCCATTTTGTTGTGAAGTATGACTGCATGAACTCTGGTGAATAATTCCCTGATCTTCAAGAAACCCACGCAAATGGTTTTCAAAGTATTCCTTGGCATTGTCAGATCTTATTATGTCAACCCTTTTCTCAAACTGTGTCTCTACCATATTCATGAGGTTTTGAACAATTATAGGAACCTCATTCCAACTTTTCATCAAGTAGAGCCATGTATTATGACTGTAGTCATCAATGAAAAAAATGAAGTTTTTATACCCACCCATGCAAGGGATAGCATGCAGGCCCCAAACATCAGTATGAATCAAATGGAAAGCAATATTATTTCTTTTATTACTCGCAAAATATGTGGTTCTACATTGTTTGGACAGATGACAAACTTCACATTCAGGGTTCAACTTTGACATTGAGTTCAACAAATTTGGAAACAAAAGTTTTTTTGTAGGAGAATTAGCTGACAACAAATTTTTATGTAATTGGGGTACATGAAGAACATATCCAAGAGAAGGGTTATGAGTGAACTTGACTTCACCCTGACCCGAGATAGGGGTCTGAAATCCATCAACAACAACGATCTTACCCTTCCCCGAGGTTAACTTATATGAAGTAAAATGTGAAGGCATACTTGTCATATGGGCACTAGCCCTAGAGTCTACAATCCATGGATTGAAAGTTGTGGAACAAGCAAGTGTAGTACCTGTCTTAGCATATGAACTAGGATGATCTACCACCCTTTTCCAATTGTAACAGGACACTTTGAAGACTAAACATCATTACCAACTGTAGCCAACTGAGCATTACCCTTCTTCCCAATTTTGAATTTTTTCAGTTTTAAATGAGGATTGATCTTCCAACACCTTTCCTTAGTATGTCTTGGTTTCTTGCAATAATCACAAATAACATCCTTAGCCTTCTCAATAACAGGATGCTTACTAGTATTTTGCTTGGGTTGAGATGACATAAAGGCATAGTGATCAATCACAAGAGGCTGCATCATGGTGGTCCTTCTACTCTCCTCCCCTTGTACAAGGGAGTAAGCAGAAGTAAGTGAGACAATGCCAACAATGAGAATATGTTGCCCAGTAAAGTCAAACTCTGGGTTCAAGCCAGCCAAGAAACCAGAGACTATTCTTTTCTATGTACTTTCGATATTGCTCACCATCTTTAGGGTCCTTTTGTACTAGAGCTTTCAAGTGATCCATTTCTTCCCAAATAGATTGTAGAGAAGAAAGATACATAGCCACAAATCTCTCCCCATGGCGCATACTGCAAGCCTCCCTTCAAAGCTGTTACACTCTAGTAGTATTGTTAACTTGGGAATAGGTTGCAACAACCCTGTCCCAAATATCTTTAGTAGTTGGAAGAAACATGTAGTTATGGGCAATATGAGGTTGCATTAAGCAAATCAACCATGACATTACAAGGGAGTTATCTTTCTCCCATTTTGCAAATTTCAGATCTTTGGGATTTGGCTTCACCTCCTTTCCTATAATGAATCCCAATTTACCTCTCCCTGTGATGGTAAGCTTAGAAGATTGGGACCACTCTAAAAAGTTGGTTCTATCAAGTATAATAGTGGTTATCATACCATTGGAAATATTTGCATTTCCCTAGAGCACATTGGAAACCATCTATACATCTTTAGATGCTTCCAGATTCCATCCAAACATTTTCTCATCAACCAAAAAGACCCTCAATACTCAACCAAAGCTAAGGACCCAAGAAAGTAGGTCACCACATGGTTAAGAAACACGAGGCCAAAAAACTAGGTTGATGGCAAAATAGGAGAAGAAAATCTCCCAAAATTGTATAGGGCTTAGAAAATTATGGGACCACTTCTCATCACTCCCAAAATGTAAAACAACCCAAATAGTCTAGGCTTTGCAGCAAAAAACCCCATTAAACATATTGTATAAGGTTCGAGATCAGATCTGGAATTTATGCCATTTTCTTCTTGAAAAATCCACAAAAAACTCATAGAAGCTTCAAACAGATACAAGAGCCATACCAAAAAACTTCTAAAATCAAGGCAAACCAAACCATGTAAGATTCATTGATTGCCACCGACTCCTATATGGATTGCTGACGTCAACAGGTCATCTCACGGGAGAAGATCAGTAGAAAAGATATTCCTTAGAGCCTCTACCTGCTCTGATACCAAGTTGCAGTTCTAGGGTTTGTAGAAAAAGAGAAGAGAGAAGAAGAAGTTGAAGAAGGATGTCTCGAAGAGAGGGGTGTGTGTGTGTGTGTTACTACCGTCACACCCTCAAAAATACTATTTATACTTTGAAGAAAAAAAATACAAGAAAGATGCTTGGATGCCCAAATACAAAAGGATGATGAAAATACAAAAATACCCTTGCCCGACCAAGCATTCTCAACATAGTTGGATATAGTCAGAGATCTTCTGATCACTCTCTTTTTGTTCATAGGAGACCTCAAGGTATTACTATCCTCTTATTATATGTTGATATGTTGCTAACTGGAAATTACGATGAAGGAATTAGTGAACTAAAATCCCTTCTTCGTAATTCCTTTTACATGAAGGACTTAGGTTCTCTCACTTCTTGGGTTTGGAGGTTTGACATAGTAATCAGAAGGCTCATTACTTCCTGATGCCATCTATATCGGTAGCTTGTGGGATCTTTTATTTATCTTACTATGACACAATGCAAATCAGGTAACTGATTCTAAGATTTTACAGAGCATTGGGCCCAGATTTTCGGTCCGAGCCCATTCAAATTTTGACAAAACCCCAACCCAAGCCCACCCAAGTTACACCCCTATCTTTCATGCAATTCAAGTTGTAAGTTAGTTTTTTTCTGCTCCTCATCAGCTTCACTTGACTACGGTTCATCGCATCATCTGTTATGTTCATGACACAATTACTCAGGGCCTCTTCTTCTCCTCTTCTTTAACCATTCAATTGAGAGCATATGCAGATGCTGACTAGGATGGTTGCCCAAATGTCTGTCGTTCTACTACTAGGTGGTGTGTGTTTACGGGTGATTCTCTTATCTCTTGGAAATGCAAGAAACAACAAACTGTCTCCAAGTCTTCCACTGAAGCAGAATATTGGGCAATGTCTTCTATGTGTAGTGAGATAGTCTGGCTACAATCACTATTTATGGAAATTGGTGTTCAAATTCCTACACCCACTCCTCTCCATGTTGATAATACTATTTCTATCAACATTTCTTCAAAGCCTGTATTTCATGAGAGGACTAAAGATACTGAGGTGGTCCGCATTTTATTAGAGACATGTTTCTTGCTGGGTCTATTTATCTTCCTCATGTTGCCTGCAACATGAAGATTGCTGACATCTTCATGAAGGCTATGACTAGATCCTGTCATCTCTTCCTTGTGGACAAACTGATGCTTATGTTTGTGCATCAGTTTGAGGGGGAGCGTGAAGAGACTTGACATATCCTATTAGGATAGCCCTTGTTGTATATTGTAGATATGTTTTATTTCGCTTTATTTTCTTCCAACCCTGTAAGGCCACTTTTATAATTGTACATAACATATAATCTTTAATATATTAGAAGCCTTTTGGGGGTGGGGTTGACCGATTCATTCAACACCCCTGAACCTGCATTCTCTTCTGCTTGAACTAGGGATTGACAATCAGTTGAACCCTCAGACTATGTAAATAAATGATAGTCATAACTTGTATATTTTACTACTCTTTAGAAAGAAAATTATTAAAGAAAAGTTCATTTATCAAAAAAAATATTAATGAAAAGTTCATGCCAACTTTCTGTTACTTGTAAAAGAATAAGAGAATAGATAACTTCGAAATTAGAACCTAAGCTTATTGCTTTGCTTTGACTAGTTAAATGGTTGTCAATGCAGATTATACTATGCATCTTCTGTGTTGCAAATTCCCTTTTAACTTTGATAAGGGCATTTTCGTTTGCATTTGGTGGTTTAAGAGCTGCAATCCGGGTGCATAATAAGCTTCTTAACAAGCTTATAAATGCTCCTGTATATTTCTTTGATCAGACACCAACGGGAAGAATACTCAACAGGTAAGGTTGAGATTATTTCTAGAAATTTTTCTAAACGATATTTCAATTCTATCAATTCCACATATGAGGCTTGTTTTTCAGGATGTCATCAGATCTTTATACCATTGATGATTCTCTTCCATTCATTCTCAACATTCTCTTAGCAAATTTTGTTGGCCTTCTGGGGATTGCCATAGTTTTATCTTATGTTCAGGTATACACAAATGTTTTTGCTATCATACATATCAGATTGGGTTTGTGGTTTTGAAATCCATTTTAATGGTTTCTACTGATTAAATATGATATTCATCCATATTGTTACAGGTCCTCTTCTTGTTTCTGTTATTGCCATTTTGGTATATATACAGCAAGTTACAGGTATTCAATTTAAATCTTAATATATAAGGATACAGTTATCAGTGGAGGACATAATTGTGTTGGTCATTACTCTGCATATGTTTTACCATATCATTTCATCATCATTCATCAGAATTTATGTTCTTACTGGAGGAGAAACAAAAGCTGATAGTTACAACTTTGTCTTGTCAGCATTCTACCGACAGCAAATCTGGATGTCTTTACAGCCAAGATTTGGTAAACCTATGGAAGTCCCCGTTTCAATAAATAAAAATAAGTGGAAGTCAGGGTGTATGTGTATTGAAGAAAATGGGAAATAAGGGGTTTGAAATTGATAAATGGAGCAGAATTGAATGGACAAAGGATGACAATGAAGGTAGGGATACTAGGTGAAGGCACACCTATAGAAGAAGGAAGTATATGATAAAGGCATGTGAAGGAGAGGAAGACAAGATACTCAAAGCCAAACAAGTAAATTGACCTAGTGAAAGTGGTGGAGAGGGAGGTTTAGATTAGTAAAGCTTTGAGACTTCTCTTCCATGAGAGGAAACTTTGAATAGTAGAGAAAGGTGACAACAAGAAGCTAGAGAGGAAGCACGGGGAGAGGTTTGGGAAGCTTTCATATTTGGGGCTGAAGAGTCTTGAGGGAATAGGAAGAAAGAGTGATGGGAAGAAGGGATTATTTTTGGGACCAATAGAGGGAAAGGGGTGGGATAGGGAAAAGGGTGAAGGTGAGGAGAGGGAGGGTGGGTAATACAGGATACAGAAGTCATGTTGGATTTTTTTTTCTTTTTATAATTTCACCTCCTGTCCAAGTGAGCATGATGATCTAACATGGATTTGTGACCTTAGGAACTTTTGAAGGATCTTGCAAGTAAGAAATATGGAAATGGAGAATAAATAGACATTCTAATGATTAAAGAATGCAGAATCCAGTAAATGGACATCGGTCCTAAAGATGAGTTACAAGGCCCAAAGGTTGGAGAATGGGTTGGGGTTCCAACTGATGGATGTTTATCTATTTGGAGTTGTGTGCATCCCACTTTTGGGCCTTTTCAAAATTAGTAGCCATGGTTTGTCTGGGTGTTTGTAGCAATAACCAAGTGGGTGATGGAACCATTAGAGCTAGCAATTTGCAATTCAGTGGTTCAGCTGCAGTACAATGATTGTTCCATGATGCTACCCATAATTTGATAGTAGGAGAAAATAAGAGGGCTTCTCCACTGTTTCTCTTTCTTCTCCAAAGAAAAGGAAATAAAGGAAAGGCCTATGTGCCATGGGGGAGGGGGGTTGAGGGAAGGGGACCTGTGCCAGACATTTAAGATTTTTGGTTGAGAATAACAAGAAAAAGAAAAATATGGGAAGGATGACCATCCCACTTCCTCGTTTTGTAAAATAGATAAAATAGTAAGGTTGTGGAAATGGTTCATGGGACCATGATGATGATGATAAATTCAACCAGATAGGAAGATTGTTGTTGACAGTCAATGGTTTTTGGAGGACAGGGAGTACTTTATTAAGCAAACTGTGTTGAAGACTAGATAATGCTGTATATATACAGCCATCTTTTTGCATAGAGAATTTATATTTTTTACACAAGTTGTTATGCCATGACATCAATTTTGTATATCATGTTCTTTTCTTTCTCAGTAAATTTTTTCATGGTCTTCATGAAAAAATAACTTTAGAAACAGAGGTTTTCTAATATCAACTTTTCAAAAAGGATTTACATATATCATTTCTAAAAACATGGAATTAGTTAATGAAACTTCATGTAATTTTTAGAAAAAGTACATTTGCATGTTTAATACTCAGAAAACATAGAAAAAAACTGTATATATCAAATAAGAGAAAATTAAGAGACTTGAATAATTATCTCTCTTTGTCTCCCTTCTAGTCTTTTAGACATCTCTTATTTATGTATGTCATTTTCTTTCCATTTTGACTTTTGTCTTTTTTGTTACTATATCTTTTGATTAGATTGAGAATCCTCTTTTGTAGTCTTGGAAGTCGGAAGTTCTTGTCAGGTAGACTGTCTCTGGAGAACTCTTTACACAACGTAGAATGGGTTGTGCATTCTCTTTTATTATTGTAGAGTCATCTGAATGTTAAACTTCATCTCTGCCAGATTTCCTTAGGAGGGGAGAGTGAAGCAGTCTTATCAGGGAAAAGCTAAGTAGCATCATCTACATATATAACCACCAACTTAGAGAGGGCCTCTGAAAGGGAACTGGACAGGTGGAAGGGTATCATCAGGAAAGTGGAAACCTTTTATTGTAGGGCCAGAGTGTCATCAAATATTTCTTCCACTCAGATAGCAAACACATGGAATAGGAATCCAATAACACCAAACTAGTGTAGGAGCAGAATGTCAGGGATTAAGAGTTTTGTGGAGAATGGACATGTGAAAACTGTTCAGGATGCTTTTAGCAATTTAGTTCAGACGGTAAGGTTTTAGGAGGAGCATGAAAAAGAAGAAGTGCACTCAAGGGTCAGCGGAGGGGAAGCATGGTGGGTGATGTAAATGAAGATATCCATCACTTGAATTTTAAAAACAAGAAAAGAAAACTAAGCAGAAGAAAATCCCAGCAAAGAAAAGCCTGAAACCTACAAACAGAACGTGTAGATCATCTAGGTAGTATCAAACTTCTAGTTGACTTTCATCCATCCATTTCCTATCAAACTGCTTAGTTAGAACTAGATGCCAGTTTTGTTATCCTAGATGTTCATGTTGCTTATATGGTGGGGAATGGGTTTTGTAGAATGGCATAGATAGTTTCTTAAGTCAAGAAAATTGATCAAACTCAATATTTTTTGGGAAAGTTTGTAAGTCCTCTTCAAATCCAACTATTGGATTTTTCTCAAAACCTCATTTGTAGCTTCAGTTTATCATCACAAAACATGTTCTCAAGCTTCATATAACTAGATAACTAGAAGCAGGGTATATAGAATCTGAGGAAGAGTATGGTTGGATTTTGATTGAAAAGTCAATAGAAGGTCTTAAATAGATTGGTTGTCCAGCCATATGGTATATTCCATTAACTTTGGAGTTATTTATGAGTGTTTATTAACTATTAAGTTTTTCTTAGTTTTTAATCTTACTTCTTTCATATGTGGCCCATGATAGGACCTAATGTTGTTATCTTCTACTATCTTGATTAGTCTCATTGTTGCAAGTAATGGTATGAGTGGAAAGTATTTAAAAAGGTTATAGAAAAAGATTTCAGCATTTATATGTAATGCTATCAGTAGTTTGTAGCAACATCAATATTGTTGTTACAATGTTAAAAAAAAAAAACATTTCCTTGAATATTTTTTCTTAGATTGGGATGCTTTAATAGGTTTGTCTCTATATAACTGGGTGGTCTTATGATTGTTATCTCTTTTCCTAGCTGTCAGAGTGGGGTGTTCCAAGGGTTGATGGGCTGTGGTCCTTGCCTTTTCTGAAATGAAGGCTGTCTTGTTCTCAGAAATGTGGAGGTACACCTAGGCTGGGGGTGGGATATTTTGTATTGTTCTTTTCTATATTAGTTAGAAGGGGCTTCTACCCATTGTTTATACCTTCCATTCTTTAATTTTTCTTTCATTTTCACCTCTTGTCTGAGTCCTACATATTATGATCTTCAATATAAATTACATTACTGCCAAAAGAAAAATTTGTAATAGTGAACAAAATTAAGAAAATTTTCATTATTTATTACCAATGATCAAAGAAAGGAAGACATATTATTTTATCTTACAATTGTACTGAAGGCCATGTAGTAAATTGACATTTCATTTTTTTTTTCAGTTCTACTATAGGTCAACATCACGTGAACTGCGCAGACTTGATAGTGTTTCTCGCTCCCCTATTTATGCATCCTTTTCTGAGACACTGGATGGATCATCAACTATAAGGGCATTCAAAACAGAGGTAATAGGATCTTCAAGATTCCATATGTGTAAAGAGGTTCTCTCACATTTCCCCAGAAATTTTTAATCTGAGATAGAAGATAAACTGGAGACATCTGGAAGTGGCTTCGCGTTATAAAGGTGTTATTAAACCTACCTGCTAAAATGATTCCTGACACATGTATGCAAATAATTATGTCATGGACAATTATAAATTATTAATTAACATGTAGTATTTTCTTAATCCTTCATGATTAATCAGTTGGGACTCCATCTAAGTGGTTTTCCAAGTGGTAGTTCCCTCACCCTGTATCACTGGCACTATGTCAGTTGACCTCCATTTGGTAACCTAGAGAGAGAGAGAGAGAGAGAAGGAAATTTTGATATTTTCTCAAGAAACCTTTTAGATAGGTGCTTTGGTTGGTTTATAAGAGTGTTTGGGATCTTAACTGAAGTTTATTATTTCCTTAGAAAACTATCTGAAAAATACAAGAAAGTTGTGTATAAAGTGCAAATGGGTGATTGGAAACCCCTAATAGCTTCTTTTGTTGATTTTCTTACACTTTCTGACACATCCTTATATTTTTCTTGGCAACCAAATGGAACTTTAGGGCATTAGGATATCCAAGAAATACAACATACATATATATAGTTGTATGTATATAGATACATACATGTAGATCACATTTATATTTAAATTCTGTGTGTATGTTAAGTTCATCTATTTACCAAATTTGGTGTGGTTCTTCATCCATCATATACTAGACATTTGAATTGGGAGACTGCAGTACTCGACAACTATGCTCCAATTCAACTGTGGTTCATCATATATCATTGCATGGAAGTCTTTTTTAACTTACAACAATTTCATAACACAGGGATAGATCTGACAGGGTTTTATCTCTATTACAGTTACAGTCTGGATTAAGCAGTCCCATTAAAGTCTAATTTGATGATTGTGTCTGTCCAACAAGTTCTATTTTTTGGGTGGATTACATGATAAGATTATCAATTCAGGGGAAAACATGTTTTTACATAAGGTCACCCAGCCAAGCATGTTTCTGTCTTATTGAATGAAGAATCCAAATCAATGAAACTAAACACCAACTTCTATTGTCTGTAGAGTTTAGAATTTACTATTTAATATCTTATTGCCCTTCTCTTCCACGTCTCTCATTCCTTAACTAGCATAAACAGCTTCAATGTATGGTTTCCAAAGAAACTGCTTGATTGAATCTGTATAATAGAAGAAATCATAATGCTTTATTTGTACAGGAATTTTTCTTGGATAGATTCACTCAGAATGTTGCGTTATATCAGCAAACATCCTACTCAGAACTAACAGCAAGTCTGTGGCTTTCTCTGCGTCTTCAAGTATGCATAATTTTTACTAATTACTTTTTAAATTCTCTTATCTCATGATTTCTTCTCAGGTAAAGGGCACAGAATTATTTCTTGTACTGATTTCATTAAATAAATATTAGAATTTGAGAACAATTCTCTTTAATATCATGTGCTTGGTGGTGGCATGAAAAATTGTCAATCTGCAGGTTATATTATACTGATCATTGATTATATATATTCAGTTGCTAGCAGCATTTGTTGTCACTTTTGTTGCAGTGATGGCTGTCATTGGATGTCGTGGTGGTTTCCCAATTAGTTTTGGTACACCTGGTCTGGTAAGCTTTTGACGAGCTCATCTATGTTCAGCCTATTAGTGTCAAGTCCCAATCCTCCTTTATGACATATTCCAGTTTTTTTTCTAAAATCGCCATAAAATCATTATTCATCTTGCTACAGGTAGGCTTAGCTCTCTCTTATGCAGCACCAATTGTATCTTTGCTGAGCAGTCTTTTAACAAGTTTTACTGAAACCGAGAAGGAAATGGTTTCAGTTGAAAGGGCTCTTCAGGTACAAAGAAAGGATTACATAATTAATATGCTTTTCTAATAATCTATGATGTGTTGACTTCATGCTTTTTCTAGTATATGGATGTTCCTGAAGAAGAACTTCTAGGCTGCCAATCTTTAGACCCAGATTGGCCCAATCAAGGACAGATTGAATTTCAACATGTTACTTTGAGATATATGCCATCTTTACCACCTGCTCTTCGTGATATTACATTTACTATTACAGGAGGAATGCAGGTCAGAACAGATACCAAGAATTTCATTTCTAAATAGTTGCATACCTTTGTATTTATTTTTTTCTTTCAACTGTTAGGTTTAATAGTAACTGGATGGATTGTTAATGCTTTATGAACCATTTTTTTATTGGGTAATATCAACCAGGTTGGAATTGTTGGAAGAACAGGTGCTGGAAAATCTAGCATCATAAATGCCCTTTTTCGCCTCACCCCAATATGTGGGGGTCGTATCTCTGTCGATGGGATCAATATTGCAGATGTTGCTATTAGAGATCTGCGTTCATGTTTTGCAGTTGTGCCACAGAACCCATTTTTATTTGAAGGATCACTAAGGTGCCCATTCGTTTCATGTAATAATTATTAATATTTTTCCTATTTAGCATAAGATTCTACTTGTTCTGGTGGCTAATTCTTTTGGAATGTAAATATCTGCATCCTAGTTTAGATATTTTATTTTGTGCATCCTCCAATTTTAATGGAATTTAAATCTCTTATCCTAGTTTAGTTACCTCATTTGATGAATCCAGTGTGTTTTTTTGATAACCAATTAATGAGTTTTTGTTTCTCTTGCAATTTTCTAGGGACAACCTAGATCCATATCAAGTGGCAAGTGACTCAAAAATTTGGAAGGCTCTAGAGAAGTGCCACATTAAGGAGGAAATAGAAGCATCAGGAGGACTGGGCATTCACGTAAAGGAAGCTGGATCATCTTTTTCTGTAGGACAACGACAGCTCCTATGCCTTGCCCGTGCACTTCTCAAGTCCTCTAAGGTATATCTACACTGATGGCCTAAAATTGGACTCATCCTTGATGTCATATCTTTGCATGAGTTGGTACAGAAACTCAGCTTACATTACTTTCTCTACATTTATATAGAAGCCACTTGTGTGATATCCTTTAGGCATGTTGTGTGTGTTCAGGGTGGAAGAAGCAATGGATCCAGTCATCTTGCTAGTGGGATGGTCATACTCATATTCATGTGCCTATTTCTTCATTTGCTCAATTTGGATAAATCTTGCATTATAAAAAGGCCATTACCTAATGTTGGTCCCCGATATCTGGGGTCTTGGGAGGGGTGAACTAGATAGGGGCCTAATATTTGCCTTTTTCTTCTTGTTTTGCACAAAGTGGCCATCATAATGACTCTTGCGTAAGAATTTCTTAAAATTCTAAGAGGATGCTTTGCTATTTTCTAATAGGGATTGAAGGAACATTTTGTTTTTATTCCTCAGTTTAGGTGCTGCAGAGAGTGTTCAGTTCTGTGCTTCTCTGTATGGCCTTTGGTATAGAATTACCAGCTTCTGAGTTTTCTGCATCTTTTTTTCCCTTCTGGAATCATTTGGTTCCCCTTTTATATACACTTCACTTTCATTTGTATATATTATATTCTTACCAATCAAAAAAAGAAGGTAATCTATATTATTAGAATTGCAATCAAGGTGTTTAGAACTTAGTTTCCAACATCATTTGATCAACCCAGTAGGTATTTAACTAAAACTTACGACTTTTATATTCCACAGAATTAAATGCTATTTATAGAAATTACTTAACAAAACAGAATTCCTTGCATTGAATTAGACGTACTTTAACATAAGCAGGGGACCTAATTTAATGTTGCACCATATGATATCCTTACTGGTAAAGCTAAATGGTTTACATCATGGATCCATCATTAGATGTCAAGAACTGTCTGAACAAGACATCATTATTGTTGATCAACTAAATTCAAGGAATCTTTTTTTTTGGGAAATTGTCCAAAACTCACCATGGCTTTTCAGCATCTCTTAAGCTCTCCATAACTTTTCATAACATTCAGGGAACCCCCATGTCAGTAACTTGACGTTAAATAGACAAATGGGTGTTGATGGATTACTATTTTACCCTTTATTATATTCGACCTATTTTTCAATATTCCAGACATACCCCTATTATTATTCAACCCAAAACCCATCTTTCAGCTTCCTTGGAATACTTTCAAGCACAACAATGAGAGCAAAACATCTCTCAACGAGTAGAAATCTTAAAGGCAGTTGTGTGCTTAAGGGCATTTTAGTCATAAAAATATTTTAATAAGGCTGACTCACCATTAAGGGGCAGTTTGGTCATGAAAATTGTATTTATGATGACATGGACAACTTCTGTCAATGTACACTAACGGTGCTCTAACGGATGGTGGGTTTTGGAAAACAAAAAACTTACTGACATGGGGTTCCCTGGACGTTTTGAAAAGTTATGGTGAGTTTAAGAGAAATGCTGAAAAGCTATGGTGAGTTTTAGACAATTTCCCTTTTTTTTCAGATGTTAGATTTTCTTCTATATTGATGCTAAAACACGCCATATTAAATCTTACAGGTACTATGTTTAGATGAATGCACTGCTAATGTTGACAGTCAAACAGCATCAATACTGCAGAATACCATTTCCAGTGAATGTAGGGGCATGACAGTGATTACAATTGCACATCGCATTTCCATGGTCTTGAACGTGGACAATATCCTGGTTCTTGAGCAAGGAAACCTGGTAAACTAATCAATAGGTTTCTTTTCTTTATTTTCCTTTCATACTTTTGCCATAAAAACTGTTTTGTTTTTTTCTTCCTAGTAACAAAGATTTCAATTATATCAGGGGAGTATGAGAATACCTCCAAGAGAAGTGTATATACAATAAATGAAAAAAAAAACAATATAATAGAAAAGAGAGGGTCAAATTTCAGATCTGAACAACCCATAATATTTTTTTATAGTAACAGCAATTATAATTACTAAACTAACCTTTCAAACAAGTTAAATAGAGAGTTGACCCAGATGCCCAATAGAGAAGGGCATGGATATCCTTAATACTAATTTTAACATTACCTTTGTCCCCTTTTTTTTGGTTGAAACATTACTTATATCATTGAACTCCTGCGGCCATTTACATCCTCCAACCAGGACCAATTAAAAATTGAGTAGCATTTCTGCCAACTTATAGTGGTCAGTGACCTTGTGCAAGTCATTAATCCCTGGCAGCACTCATATTGTATTTGTTTAGAATTCTTTTTTTACTTAACATTTTACTCCCCTTGTGTAGGTTGAACTAGGAAATCCTCAAGTTCTTCTACAAGATGAATACTCAAGATTTTCAGGTTTTGCTAGAGCTTCAACAATGTGATTGTCAGATAGCTTATATTAAATTAACTCCATCTGGAGATAAACTGTATGTTAGGTCTCCAATAAAGACTGGGTTGGTTATTCTTGTAATTTGCCTGCTTTGAGTTTCACATCCTGTCACCAAGCACATAATTGATTCCATGGTTTTGGCAGCAAATTATCCTGCAGAAGGAAATGGCTGTATGAAGATGATTGGCATTGTAACATTTAGTTTTACATGACAAATGAATGCAAGATTCTCTAACCCAGCAAGATATACTGTTCGTGTCTACTTTCATAGCCCTGTAATCCCTTCTCTTTGAACTTATAAATGGAAGGGGTGGTAAGAAGTTCCTTAGTGAAATCTGGGTAATAGAAAGTATCGATATGTAATTGCTGATAAAGGCCATATGTATCGATTTTTGGGTTGGGTGGCATCTTAAAGGGATTCTACCATTTTTTTGTAGTAAGAGAATTTTATTAAAACCAAGAAGGGTAAAGGCTAAAAGCCCAAAACAAAAAGGGGGATTAACGCATTAGAACCCACGCATTACAAAAATTAAAAATTTGGGTCATCTCAAAGTCTCTAAGGATCACAACCCACGAAGAGATGGTTCTTTGGATGACTCCAACCAAACACAGGACGCTAGAGCCTCCTTCCTATAGGCTGTGTTTGGTTTGATAGAAAATAAGAGAGAGAGAGAGAGAGAGTTGAGGGTTCAGAAGTTTCCTTGAAAACATTTCCTCAACTTTCTCTCTCTCTCTTATTTGCTTTCAAACCAAACATAGCCTTAAATCCTTTTATTTCCCTCCTTCCGAAGGCACCAAGAGATTGGGAGGGAAGTTGAATTCCACAAAATTTTCTTCTTACAGTCTCCAATAATGACCCATTCACGCCAAAACCACAACTTGTGGAAGTGCCACTAAACTAAAGAAGTTGCAGTAAATGAAGAGATGTTGAGCAGACTCCGAGGATGAGGCACAGAGCACCACAATCAATGTTCAGTGAACATTGATTTTGTCTAATATAAGCCGTCCACATAAAGAATCTAATTTTAGTGGGAATATCATGAGGGTACCATATCATGAGGGTACCACTATAGGATGAAAAAGAAACCAAGAATACTAATGCCAACTTTTTTTAGCTTCACTTGTAACCAAGTTTCAAAGTATCGATATGTATCGTGCTGGTGGCTTTCCGATATTGGGGTTCTGACCAGTTCAGGAGGTGGAGAAGCTTTAAATCGGCTCCCTTGAACCAGTTTTGAAAAAAATATAAAAAAAAAAAGCAAAAAAACACTATCAATATCACCCAGTACACCCCTATCGGCGTATCGGGCGTGTCGATATTTTGAACCTTGCTTGTAACAACTTTAAAAGGGTTCTATTGTTTCATTGAATATCAATAGATTGATATAAATCAGTACAAACTAATATGGACCAATACTCTAATATTGTACAAATTGGCTATGGGTATCACAAATCCATTTAGGTCCCATTTGGTGTTCCTTTTCGTCTGGGCTGTCGGTTTTCTAGAAGCCCGACAACCTGCGATTTTGTCTTTTCCCATTTGGTTGGAAAAAGATCTAGCCACCGACAGATGCAGCACCAAAAAAATGTGGGAAGTCCATTTCAGGCCATTTTCGAGAAGCTCCAAATGGAATTTTTTGCATTTTTTCAACTTGTCTTTGTGTGGAAAGATACACCTTAACCAAATGGTCTTCAAGCTGCTAAGATCTTAATGCAAAAATTCACACCGTCTTGTGGTTGTCAGGTCTACCAGAAAATCTTCTAAAAAAACCTTGCCAAATGGCACCTTAGTTTTCTTATAATTTAAAAACTTGTGGGTTTCTCCCCAAGCCCTGTGTAATTTTAGAGAGAAGGGAAAGAGAAGATGGTAATTCATACTTGAGTGGAAAGACCTGAAAATACAAAAAAAAACACTGAATTTCAGGAAGTTTCAAATGAAGCTTCCTAGTCTTTCCACAAAATCAATAACCTTTAAATGTGTTTTTAAAAGACTGATAGATTGAGCCATTTGTCAAATGGTCTTTTTCTTTAAAGACAAGACCCCAAAAGCTCAATACATCCTTTGGCCATCTAGGCTGTTGGAAGGTCTTTCTAAAAAGATTTGCCAAAGAACACCTTGATCTTCATGAACCAACACCCTTAAATCTCCGTTAAATAAAACTTACCTCTTTCTCTTTTCAAAAAAGCTTTATATTGGTTGTGTATTAGTTCCCTGACAAATTTTAATGGTGGATTAGTAGGGTGATGTGTAATTAATACACATTACACACAACCCTGTACTTCACGTCGCTGATTAGAAATGCTAAATCCACTGTTGCGAGTGGGATTAGAGATTATATAGACTACTGCCTTATTATATAGTGATGTTTTAGTAATTACACTCCACGTGAGCAGAAGTAGAAACAATGGTTAGAAACTGAGAACAGAATAGGGTTAAAAAATATGAATCCGACTTAACTTCAAGTTAAGGCCATGGCCAACCTAAGCACAACTCAACCTAAGTTGGATTTTGGATATTTGTTTAACCATAATCAGATTGAATGGAATTTAAAAACATGATTGAAAACAGATATTGCTTGATCTGATTTCATAGCATCCGATTCAATTATATATAGAGTTGCAGATAGGAGTCTCAAATCAGCTCACTCCCATTCTAACCGTTTGATTGGATGGAATCAGAACTAGAATCTGATTTCCATTTTCGGTGGAATGTTATTCCCCCACTTGAGAGAATGGTCATTCCCTCCCCACCCTTGGGAATGAGAATTACATTTCACCCGATCCCACTGCAAATCAAATGGACCCATAATTAGCTAATTAGCTAAGTATATCCATATGTGCATTGGCTGTCAAATCCTTCTTAAAATTTCAACTCAAAAGTTCTTTACGATTAATGGTTACTGTCAGTATTCTGCTTTGTGCTGTAATTTAACGTTGGCCACTATGATAGAAGTCAAGGCACAATGTTGTCTCAATCAATGAGTCCGTAGGTCTCCTTTTCATGAAGAAGGATCTCATATTTCAGTCTAGACGACTCTAATTGTTAGACAGTTTTGTATGCCCTTAGCTTCAATCATTTTGATGTACTTTTGTTGTTTAGTGGAAATAAATAAAGTGCATGTTTGATTCATGTTGTTTGGTTTAATTCTGTGTAAAACCCTAAAACTGGACATTTGTAGAGACTCATGTTAG
>NW_010729506.1:98243-110497 GCF_000365185.1 Nelumbo nucifera | reverse complement strand
ACGGCTAATAAGGATAGGCCTCAATTACAGATTGAACGGCAGCTATATGTAAAATCTTATATCGAGGGAACCCTGCAGCATTCAAAAGCTTCTTCCATTCTGCCTCACTCCTCTCTTTTCCTCCAGTGTAGACCATCATGTCCAAATCCAACCTTAATCTGGCCTTTGTTAAGGGATCCGTAGATTCCGGATCTAGTACTATGTCGACGATGATAACTTTTCCACCCTCTCTAGGCACTGATTCTTTGCATCGCTGTAGAATTTCAATGCATTGACGGTCACCCAAGTCATGGAGGATGCACTGAACCACAATACAAAAAAATATAAATTACAAAATAGTGAATGCTGAAAATTATAGAAAAGGGGAAGGAGGGTTTGGTTGGGATGAAGATTGGATTAGGATTAGGGTTGAAAAATGCCAATTCAACATAAAGTTGAGTTGGGTTAGGGTTGAAAACTTGACCAATTATAGCAACCCAAACCTGATGTATTACACTTTCGTGTGCATCATGTTTGATTGATTTATGCTGACTATAAAAGAAGAAATTGCTTACTCTTATAGTTTGTCTTCTTAAGGAACTAAGAAGTTGTGCTACATGTATGGTGAAGAAAAGCTCAAAATATCAAATTCTGATCAGTCAAGAACGATCTGAAAAGATTGAAACAAACTCAACTTATTTACCTTCAACAAGATGCCATCGGCACTAGGAATGTGTTTGAACATGTTGCCTGCAATCCGGTCGACCTCAGGGTAATCCGGGGAGTCGGCAATGACATGAGGTAGATCATAAATTGTACATTTTAGGTGGGGAAAGGTCTTGGCAATGTCTCTCATGGCAGTTCCAGTGCCTCCACCAACATCCACCAACGACATTATTCCTTGGAATAAATCCTTGCAGTCTTGAATCAAGGCTGATGTGAGGAGCCTGGTCGTATCACAAGCCATTGCTTCATTGAAGGGCTTTTTCTTCTCCGGATGATCAGCCATGCATTCGCATATGGTCTTCCCTAACGCCTTCTCAAAAGCTGTCCCCTCGCCGACCAAGCTATCCTTGAGACGGTACCAGGGTACCATGAAATCCTTGTCAGTGACCGCTAATATGGCTGACACCATGTTCCTGTCCCACCCATTTACAAGGAACTTACCCAGTGGAGCCAGCCCATATCGTTCTTCGCCATCAGGGGTTTCCTTGGTGAAGATCTTCATGTGCACCATGTAACGCATTAACCTGTGCAAGTGATCGGTGTTGACCGGTTTCACAGGAATTTGAGCCTCCAGTTCAGAGAGCGTCAAGGGTTCCCCCTGCTTATGGATTATGTCTGCAATTCCGAGCTGAATGGCACATCGGATGACTAAAATGTCGGCAAAGCCATAACCGAATTTCCTGATTTCAACGTCGGCTGCTTGAACTTCCTTCTGAATTTCCATTATCCTCTCTATGCCCCTCCTTAACTCAAAAGCCGGTGCCCTGAATAAGATAAATTACTCAACTTAATTAGAGCTCTATCTCTCTCTGTCTCTCACTCAGGTACAAATGCTAGGGCAAGTAGTCACGAGTCACGACACAGCCTTCCGTCTAAATATCTATTTAAATTCCTTTTGACCGCCCACGCGCTCATCTTGTTTTCAATGCTGAAGAGCAAGAACCACGTGGGCACTCACCATATTTGCTCGTATGTTTAGTTTCACAGTTAAATTGAATCAATAGGATGCACGTGCACTCCGAACTTGGTAACGTTCAACTTGGAAAAATGAAAGGGTTTCTGGCGAGGGAAACTTTTGGGGGATAATATCCATTTAGAGCATCAATAGAGGAGAATTAATTAGGATGGACAGCTTTTTAAAAATAATAGCGAAAAGGGGCACTACTCCCAGTTGTCTATTGTTGCTGCCTAGAATGGGCCGGGGGCAACAAGGTAAATTTRCTTTTGAGTCGAGGGCTGATCGATGAGTCTAAGGTCTACTGTGGCCGAGGGCTGGTAGGTCGGACCTAAGGAAGAGAGAATGTCAAAGGCCCCAGGTGCTAACCCAAGGCAGAGACTCTGATGGTCAAGTTAGTATGGGTGAGATCAAAAGTGGACAAGGTCTGAGGTTGATACGCTCAGACGAGGCCACAAAGGAAGCAAGGTAGTTCTCAACTATGAAGAGTTTAGATGCTCACCTTGGGGGATCACCCCCTATTTATACTCGGGACCGCTTGGAGGTAGGTGGATGCAGATAGACAGGATGCGACCCAATCTCGAGGGCACAACCGTCGCAAGGCCTCCGCGTGTGGCTGCGCTATTGGCCCCGCATTGCGCACTGGCCTCTGCTCTGCGTGCATGCCCCCATTAGGTCCTCTCTGCGTGTCGTGCTCTGCTATGTGTGCCTGCATCGTTGGCTCGAGCTGTAAGCACCTACATCATTTGCCCCCCACTCTCGAGGCCGTGGTGGAGGTCTCTACTTCAGCCGAAGAGAGTGCATTGYCTTCTCTGGGACATGCTAATGGGCCTTCTTTGGTGAGGGCCTTGGCCTCGGCTCCGACGCTGAGGATGCACTTAGTGTTTAATTGCGGTGGCATTGACTTGGTCTTCGCTCTTTCTTCCAAGGAATGCTATGAAGGCTCTGTTGTGCGGAGGCCTCGCACTCAACTTCTACGAGTTCAAGCCTATGTTGGATGTGGGTCCGAGGTGTACTTTCCCCTACCCTATACACTGTTTTGGTCGTGATGAACCTGTGCGAGGCGTCGGCCTCGGCCGATGCTTGCTGAGGACAATACTTGGTCATAGGTGATTGTGTTCTGGTTGTGCGTAAGACAGATCTGGCTGCTAGCAGGTTGTGAGTCGTATGGGGGATGGACTCCCGCGCCGGGCGCAGGCCGGACACTTCACGGGTCCCCCAACTGACAGGTCAAGACCGTGCTCAAGATGGACTCTTGTGAAGGGATGGGAGATCCATCATATGGATGGCTGAACCATGCAGGGTGGCTAAGTGAAATTTCAAAAATTTCTTTCTCCCATCCGGGAATCATACTCCCTAATTTAGAAACCGCATTTTCAAGGTTCATTCTTGAAACAAACTAGACCAAATCTGAAACCAAAAAAGGGAGAGGAATATACCTGATACAGAATATTAGTAACTCCCAACGTAGGTGTTCACGCCCAAAGAGGTCACCAAAACCCGCCTCCACTGAAGAAGACACAGCTTATGTTGAGGTTGGATCAGCAAAGAGGTTCTTCAACAAATTCTTCAGCAAGAATCACATAGGGTGTGTGTGAGCACAACTTCAAATTTTTTCTTCTAGCAAGAAACAATATCAAGAACTATTCTTGATTAGATCCAAGAGTGGAGATCAAACTGGGTAGGGGTGGCAAGAGCTGAGGGAGAAAACTGCAGAATGCTAAATGTGTAAACTGAGGAGTGAGAGGATTTTAGAGGACCCATATGAGAAAAAGAAATTTGAAAAGATTAGTGAAGAAGAAAAGGAGCAAAAAGACAGTAAGTTGGGGGGGGGGACGAAAAAGAAAAGGAAAATTTAGAAGAACCTATAGTGAACCCACCTGTAGTTCCCTTTCCAACCACACTCATAGTCGGGTTGTTGTGAAAGATGAAAGAGACTCGCAACAAGGAGATCAGGGAGTTATTCAAGCAAGTCCATATTAACATCCCTCTCCTCAATGTGATACAACATGTCCCAGCCTACGCCAAATTCTTGAAAGAGCTGTGTACTCAAAAGAGGGAGACACGATCGGCCCAACAAAAAGTGATGCTCTCGACAGATGTTAGTGTGGTTCTCCTAAACCAACTCCCCCAGAAAATGAAAGACCCTGGTGCTCCTCTAATAACTTAAGTCATCTCTGGAATCACTTTTGATCGGGCCCTATTGGATCTTGGGACCAAGACTCCTCGAGGTCTTATTGAGGACGTTATTGTCAAAGTAGAGGGTTGTTACTTTCCAGTGGATTTTATTGTCTTAGACATGACCCCAACATAGGAACAGAACCATAACCTGTTAATCTTAGGGCATCCGTTTCTAGCAACTGTCAATGCAAACATCAACTATAAATTGGGAGAAATGGACATTTCATTTGGGGAACAAAAAGTTCAATTAAATGTATTTAGTGCCACTAAGTATCCAAACTTAGGGGAAGATAAGTTCAAGGTAGATGTAGTGGATGACCTTGTAGATGCCCTGACTACCCTTTAGTTAGCCCAATCTAAGCCCTATCTGTGTAAAGAAGAAAGCGAGTCTAGAAGTGTAGATGTGAGAAGTGAGTGAATGCATCTGGTTGAAAACGTTAAAGATAGCGCTGGTTGGGAGGCAACCCAATGAAGTTTTATTTTAGTTGTCTTGTTAGAGTATGTCTTTTCTATTGAATAAGTTTTAGAATTCAGTTGGCAAATCCAGAACCCCTGTTGAATCCTTACCTCTTGATTGTTCCCTTTGGCCCAAGTCCCTTTTGCATCATTCTAGTCATGCCATTCAAGACAACGACACATAAGTTGGGAGGTGACGAAAGAGAGAAAATTTTGAAAAATTGAGAGAAAAAAATTAAAAAAATTGAGAAGCTAAGCCTTTAAATATGTATAATTAAAATTTCACTAAAAATTTAATTTTTTTTTTCAATTAAAAGAGATTCCCGAACAAAAAAAGTTAAGGAAACTAATAAAAGAATATTGAATTTTGTAGAGATTGGTAGCAAGTGACAGGAGTTAAATTAGTCTTGTTTCAATGTTGTCGAAACCGTTTAGAAATTGAAAATACCCCAAAGTTTGCCCCTGTAAAGATAAGAAGAGAAAGAGTGAGAAATCAGACAAAAAACTTCAAATTAATAGAGATAATGGACTACCCCAAACAGTGCTGAATTTTACAAACAACAAAAAAAAAAAGAGAGAATAAAAGGTCAATGGACACCCTAGACATAGTAAACGGGTCTCTTCACCTAAGTTAAGTGTCGAGATTCACGTCAAATGGTGGAAGGTAGTAATAAAAATGTGTGTGCATATCAAGTTCAGGGGTAGAAATCCATTATCAGAAATGATAAGAAGAATACCCGCCTGATTTTAAAAGTCAATCTCAGCTTATCGAGACAGTCTGCAAATGGAAGGGTATATAAGATTTTTAAGCCAAGTTTTTGTAATGTTCAAAGCAAGGCGGTTTTACCCCTTAAACCCAATACTGATCTATACAAAGTTTGAGAATTCTAGAATTAGGATACTTGGCTAATTTTCTCAGCGATGATCTTGCAATGGAAATGATCTCTTTACTCAGTGTAATTTTAAGGTTGCATTGCTAAGGGACTAGCAATGGTTAAGTTGAGGGTGTGATAACTTTCTATTTTGATTCCTTAAGGGYATCATTTTAGGGGTAATTTAGACCTTAAACTAACTAATTTGTACCCTTTTCTGGTTAAATTCAATGTTGTGACCTCTGAGGGTCCCTGCGCAAATTTTGGGTAAAATCTGGGAAATTGATAGAGTGTTATGTAGATTTTGAGAAGCTGATGACAATTCCAACAGAGTGAGGGGGTGTTTCTGTGATAAAATGAGCAGAAGAGGGTGCCTCCTATCTACTAAACCCAAAAAGGCGCCCCTCCTACTTTATTAGCATACTCCCCTCTCCTTAGCAAACCCTAGGGTGCCTCCCCACTCATTCTTTTCACCTTTAACAAACCCTATCCGCCCCTAACTGCTAAATCTTCACCTTCTACTCCTCCCTAACTTCTAATCTCAACCATCCAAGCCTTAGCAACCTCTCATACCCTTAGATATTTACCTTGCATTCTCCACCCTCCATTCTAGGGTGCCACCTAACTCCTAATCCCCACCATTCAGCCTTTAGCCACTAGATCTCAGCCCTCTATTTATCTCTCTATCTCAGCCACTCACGCTAAGGCACCACCCACTCCTTTTAATCTCCACCTTTCARCCCTAGGCGCCCAAATCTCCACCATTCAATCATAGGAGCATAAATCCCAGCCCTCCATACTTATAGATGCCCTCTCCTTTTCACTCTAGCCGTAGGATCCCTCTAGTTTAATCCTAACCCTCCATTCCTAAACCCTAGGGGTGCCCATTTTCTGCATAAACCTACTAGCCACCCCACTCTTTCTCTCTAATCCCAGTTTTGTCCACCCTTCTCTATAAAAAGGACCCCAAGGGCCCTGGAGAAGGGGTTGGTTAGCCCAGTTCACAAGGGCAAGGCTTCTTGAGGGGTTAAAGGGTTATAGGAAGGAGGACGCCCAATTCTTATCAGGCGGGGTTCCTGCAAGCAGTTCATCCAACCTACAACTGCCGCCACTGGAGTTGATCCACCATTTTTATTTTGTTTTATTTTCTTTATTTTTGTTATTCAGTTTTTCTAGCAATTTAATTTCTGTAATTTTTTATTTTGGTTTGATTTAATTTCTGTTTTTCTTTGTCTTTTGCAGATCTGAATTCGCCCGGCTCAAGGCTAAGGTGTCTTAAGGGGTTTGAGGGCTGAACGATGGAGGAACGGCTTGYAGTTTGTCTTCCCGGAAAGCTACCGCCATTGGATCTGGATTTCAGCATACTTTTATTTATTTATTTTCTTGTTAATTTCTGAATTTTATTTCTTGTCTTTTTCAATTCTGAATATTTAATTTCAGCTTTAATAAATTTTATTTTCGTATTTTCTGCAAATCCCAAATCTGTTTTCTTTTTCTTATTTGTTCGGAACAAAATAATAATTTTTAACCTTACTTCCCTAAGGATTTGACCCCTTCCTCACCACTAAACTACGTTCTTTATTTAGTTTTGAGGATTGGAAAAATATAAATTATTAAACTGGTGTTCTGGGTGTTTGATGACGCATCTCTGGCATACCACATTTTTGGCACCATTGCCGGAGAAGCAACGGATTGAAAATTTTTATTTCATTGTTTCAGATCCGTTTACATTATTTTTTATTTCGTTAGTTTTCTGGTCTTTGGAAATAAAACAATCATAATTCTTCTTTGTTTTTGCAGGACGTAGCAACCGAAGGCAGGGTGTCGGAACACTGCTGAACTGCGCACAAAAAAAAAATGAAAAATATTGGGTAGCGATTCAGGTGCAGTCATCCCTACTTATTTCTGATTTTTCTTTTTATTTTCGAATTTATCTTGGTAGCTTAGTGTTTTCAAATCTTTGTTTATTTATTTTTATTTTTACTTCTTAATGGATTCGACTATATTTTTTTTAGGATTATTTTTTTTCTTTTGTTTCGTCTTTAGATCTAATTAGTTATTTAATTGAGTAATTAATTATTAATTAGGAAATTATTCAAAATTTTGAATTTGAGTTTAAATTTCAAAATTTGAATTTGAATTTGAATTTGAATTTGAATTTAAATTTCAAATTTTGAATTTCAAAAAAAAAGAGTTAATATTTTAAAATTTTTTGCATTTGTATTCCAACATTTTGGGTTTGATATGTTCTAGAGCATGCATCATATAGGATTATTTAATTGCTGAAATCATCTTGTTAGTTGTTAATGTGTTAGGGTTTTTCATTTTTTTAATTGCACTCTTTATTGAAATAATTTGTTTTATTATTTTATTGCTGAATTTCATATTAGAGATAACTTTTCATGCATTATAATTAGTTGCATTTATTTTGTTTATTGTGTTTTTCCGTTAATCCATTTAAGGGCAATCCAATTTAAGTAAGATAAGGTGGGGATTTCATCACCTTTCCTTGGCCCAAAAACCACCACCCTTTCACGTGCGGTTCACCCTAAACCTTAATTTAAAATTTGGATAGCAACTTTGGGAGATAGTGCTTCTCCGGATCAGGTATATTCCTCCCATTTACCTTTTKGTAYRGAKCTGGWTTGVTTWTGGTYCAAGTAGGATCCTTGAATAATATATTCTAAATTTAGGGAATATGATTCCCAGTTGGGAGAAGGTAGGAAATTTTTGAAATTCACCCACCCATTCCGCAACGTTTATGGCGTCCATTGGATGGATCCTACCATTCTTTCAATAAATTGGGCCCAGTTAAATTTGTTGTTTTTTTTTTCAGGAGTAAACATTGGGACACAAACATAGATTGATAAAAGACACAAAGAAAGATTTTATTAATTAAAAAATGAGTACATTGAGCTTTTAAGGCATAGAGAAAAACAAAGTTTAATATAAGTGTTCTATAGGTGGTAGCATGTCCATAAGCTTGAACTCAGAGTTGTACTGGCCATCATCAATGAGGCATTGGATAGCATACTTCAATTGCTAGCATTGATTAGTCTCATGTCCTGGTCCTTGATGGTAGGCACAATAAGCTTTCTGGATGAAATTCTTTGGACCTGTAAGAGGCTTCTAAGGCAATAAATGAAGGTATCTTGACCTTGATTGGCAAAAGATGGGAAGGTTGGCAAGGTAACGGACTAAACTTCTTCACTTCTTTCTTGGATGGTTACGGTGGTGGTGTAGGATTCGAAACAAAAACTAGTGGTGTTAAACTTGTGTGAGAGATTAGCCAATCAACTTTGAAGGTTAACAGGTTCACTTCTTTTCAAAGTTCCTTGATCTCTTATTGGATTTTGAATTGTTCTTTGGTAGGTGAGGTCATCTTTCCTACTGGAAGCATTGGACTTTAGATGGAATGCACATGCATGGAATGAATGTTAGTGAAGTTGTGCATAATATGTGTGCATGTAATACAGAGATGATGCAAGCAATGCCTAGACCATAAGGGTTAGTACCTAGAGGGTGTCTGGGTAGAAAGTTTAGGGTTTTTAGGAGAAGATGCTAAAAGGATTTTATTTAAGAATCCTAAGGTTTTATTTTTATTTGATTATTTGGGTCGCACCCAAGCACCATTTCCCAGGCTACCTGCGTACTCTTCGTGGGGGATCAGACCAGTCGTAGTTCTATATTTTAGTTATGTTTTAAGGGATATTGTCCAACATTGATGAGATCTTGTTGACTTTCAGAACAGTGCAAATATTTGTAGAGTACCCTAGTCCGTGGTGATAAGAGCAATATTCTCCCATCTTGAAACTCTTTGGTAGGGGGTTGAGAATTGGTTTAGGTGACAAAGGTGTGAGATATCCATTCTCGATCARTTGAGGAAGTAATTAAGACTGCGGAGGGAGGGAAGCAAATCGTGTCTTTACTCTTCTTTTGAAGGGATCAGTTAAAGTTTCACGTTTTTGTGTTGAAGAGGAAGGTTGATGTACAGTAGCAACTGTAGTAGGTTCTTTGATCTCAACTAATGGATTCATGGGTGCTAGGTAGGTTTTCTCGTCCTTAACTCCCCATTCGATGTGTGCACTAGCCTTTTGCAATTGATGAAAGTCTTGGACAGCTTGTCCTATGTCTTCCTAAGGTGTTCTAGATCATCCAAACTCTTGATAAAATGTTCACCAACTTGATCCATGTCTTCCGAGTGTCTAGGTTAAGCTAGGTATACCAATAAAAAATGGCTCCTTTTAGGCTATTAGAAAATAAGTGGGCTAACAATCTTTCATCAGATCATACAATAAAGAAGGATGTGAGCTCTGGGACAACTAGATCCATCGTATGTTATCTTTGTAACATACCAAAGTTAATAAAGAGAATGTGTTTTGTATGTTATCTTTGTAATAAAGAAAACCCTTGTTTTCAATTGGGGCTTGAAATCAGGACAACCACAACGAAGAAGAATTTTGGAGGGATTGGTGGTCTAGAGAGAATTCTTTAAAGGAGAGATTTCTAGTTCTATTTGATAGGGGTGTTCACATTAAATGTCAAACTGACCAAACTGGCCCTACCCAATCCAAGTTGGTCGGTTTTTTAAAACCATTGGTCGGTTTCAGTTTGTATGAAAAAATAAACCGATAATTCAGTTCGGTTTTGGTTTTCATACATGAAAATCAAAACCAAACCAAACCGAACCAATCCTATATGTTTAACTGTTTAAATAATTATTAATTAGTCCCTACCCTATATGTTAAAGGTTGATATATTTTATTTGTGTTTGTTTGAACTTTGAAAAAAAATTGGTTATTTATGATAAAAACTAAAAACGTAAAACCAATACAAATATAATACAATGGTATAAAATTTAATTCAGTTTTGTATAAATTTAAATATATATTGACAAAAAAAATCAATTTTGCATAAAAAACTAATTGATTTAAATATATATTTTGATTTTGCATAAAAACTAAAAAGAAATAAACTTAAATATAAATAGATGTTTTAGTTTAAAATATATATATATAAAAACCGACTAAACCGATAAACCAACCCTTCATGTTTGGGTCGGTTTTGCTTCAGGGTTGGTCGGTGCCAGTTTAGTCAATAAGTAAACTGACTAAGTTGAATCGGTTGAAGAAGATGACTCAAATCGACCCAACCCGACTCGTAAACACCCCTACTATTTGAGATGACTCAAAATAAAGATTGCTTGGTGGCAGAGGTTTAATTTTTATGATAGGTCTGTAAGTGACCCACTTTCAGAAGAAACCTGAACCACTAGGAAATAGCTCAATGGATGGATTTGATGCAAGCACTCAGTCCCATCAGACAGACCTCTCTAGGTCACATAGAAGAAAGTAGTTGGGAGAAAGCTCGGGGGGTTTTCTCTATTAATTCCTTTTATAAAATCCTAAGCAGTAAGGGTGAAAAGAGATTCCCAAATTAGAGAGTTTGGAAAATAGTTTTGCTTCTTAAGGTAGGGGTTAGGACAACCACTCTTGTAAAATGCCAGACAACAAATTTGCTTGTAAAAAGGGGACTGGTAGTGGTGGAGCCAAGCGTCGTATATAGCTAGCTTGTGTAGGAAAGTCTTGTGGGAAGTAATTCCGACGGATATGATGTAGTCTCTATGGATGGAGAGAAATAGGAGAATTTTTAAAAATAATCACAATACAATAGATACGATTTTAAAAGGCTTATGGTGTTGAACCTATTCATGGCTTGTAATTCACAGACAACTAAAGGGTTACCTTTTAACTTTAATTTTTTTTTATTCCATGAATCTTTTTGTATCTAGATCTGTAGCGTAATTAACTTAATTCTCAGGTTATTCTCCTATTTCAAATTCCTTTTGAGCAGGGCCTTATATATTTTGTTTATGCCTTATTTTAATGCATTACCTTTATCTAAAAAAAGGCATGTTTATTAGCTAGAGAAATTAACTCATGTAATTCAATAGCTCTAAAAGTCACTAGATTATTAGTTTCCTATGTTATTTGTTCAAGATTGGATTTGTAATCACACTTTACAATCTCCAATGAACCCATTTTTGGTAACTGTTAGGTTTTTGAAATTATCTTTGCTTTACATATGGTTTGGCATTTAGCATGCCTAGTTTCAATGCTTCTTATAGGGTTGCATTATATATTGTGCAGAATTAAATGAAAAACGTAAGATATTTTTGTTGCAAAGTAATATCATATAAAAGAAACAATTCACATGCCATTATTTTTAACTTGAAGGCATAATCAAAGACAAGCAAACAAATTAAAATTCTGAATTTTATTTTCAAATTTTCATGAAATGACTTCACTGTATGTAAAATCTTCTACCAAATTGTTTATTGATGATTGCCTGAAATCTTCTATAAATAACCAGTTAATGGTTAACGAAGAGAAGTTATGTACTTACCTTTTTAGTAAAAAAAATGTCTGCATTGAGGGTTGAGACAATGATAACAACAAAGGAGAAGCCGAACCAATTGTTGTAGTTAGCAAGAGTGAGAGAGGAGATATAAATGATTGGGAACCAGTAAACACCCCAATCAACACTTTATATTTCGCTTAGGGTTTTAATAGGGTTCTGTATGAAGAACGAAGACTACAGTAGGGTTTGTTTTTGAG
This sequence comes from Nelumbo nucifera, assembly GCF_000365185.1. Next base: position 98,711 of record NW_010729506.1, on the reverse strand, counting down.
TTTGGAGGGAGATGACWAGGGTTTCTCARGGTTTTGGTAGATTTCTTAGGAAAGAATATGAATAAAGGTTTCAAGAGATTCTGTGGAAGAGAAGACAGAAAGATGAACTTGGTTTCAAATGAAAGAACGAAGTCAAGAATAGGGTTTATTGATAGCTATAAATATATAACACTAGCAAGTGCACTAGTTATCAAGTAGTATAAAATATCGTTCCCACGGGGATTTAACAAAATAAGTATTAGAACCACAGTCTCCCCTAATTATCTGGACAATCAAAATTCAGATTTGAGCAAGAACTACTGAAATTAAAAACTAGAAAAAGAAAATAGAAACAAAGGTGATCACTAATCGAATCTGCAATGGATGGTATCGCTAGGGCTTTAGGTCAACCTAACCAATGCAATGAATATTAATGGGTTCGATTTGTTAGACAGTTTATGTATGCCCTTAGCTTCAATCTGATTTGAT
>NW_010729506.1:36582-60510 GCF_000365185.1 Nelumbo nucifera | reverse complement strand
AAGGGCATACATAAACTGTCTAACATATATATCTTTATATAAATATACTTTGCAAAACAAATTTCAACGGTTGAAATCAATTGCCAGTAGTTTAGGTTTCCATCAGAGAGAGTGCATCCCCGATCATTCACTTTGTCCGACAAAGGGTTTGATCCTGTCACTATGATTACCCACTAGATGAATTCTCGGTTTGTCCCAACATACCCAAATTTTGACCCCCTCTAAGGATCTCACCGATTGGCATATCATAAACAGCCCAATTTGACACCTAGTTTAGTACCATAATCGAGTCCAGGGGTCAGGTGTAACATTCCAGTTTTGCCCATCTATCTCTATGGTCCAGGGCAATACTAGAATTTCGGTATGGTTTAGGATTTCAAGAAAAACCCACACTGCATGTACCTCAGGTCTCACCCTAGCAGCTGAGACAAGCCACCCCAACCAACTTGGTGATACATCAGTGTCAGCCTTGGCAGGATAAATCTCCCCAGATCTATCCAACACAAGTCTCGTTAAGTATCTAGTTTAAGGGTATTACACAGAAACACACCACAATGACATGAATTAATTATGTACTTTATTCATTTACAATAAATGTCAAAAGATACATCAATCTGATTGGAGCTAAGGGCATAACTATCCAATAGCTCCCAGTTGCACTTAGGTCCAATCGGGTATAAGCCGGAGTCCTATACTTTCCACATGTTTCTCAAACACTTTCTGTGTTAGTGGCTTAGTTAATGGGTCTGCTACATTTTTCGCTGATGCTACCTTCTGAATCAGGACGTCCCCTCTTCCAACTATCTCCCGCAGTACATGGTACTTCCTCTCGATGTGCTTCGACTTCGAGTGGGCTCGTGGCTCTTTAACCTGAGCAATGGCTCTAGCGCTGTCACACAACAATGGAATGGGTGATGTGCTGGATGGAACTACTCCTAATTCCTGAATGAACTTCTTCATCCAAATGGCTTCCTTGACAGCTTCACTTGTGGTAATGTACACGGCCTCGGTTGTGGAATCTGCGGTGGACCCTTGCTTGCTGCTTCTCCAGCTAATAGCTCACGATCCTATCGTGAAGATATAACCAGATGTAGACTTTCTATCATTTAGATCTGATTGGAAATTGGCATCAGCATACCTCTGGATCTGTAGTGAAATACCATCGAATACCAGGCAAAGTTCTTTTGTCCTTCGAAGGTATTTTAGTATGTTTTTCACAGTGGTCCAATGCTCCTACCCTGGGTTAGACTGGTATCTGCTTACCACACTCACTGCTTGAGAAATGTTAGGACGAGTGCACAGCATGGCATACATGATGCTCCCTACGGCTAAGGCATAGGGAGTCTCTTTCATGCCCTCAATCTCTTCGAGAGTCTTGGGAGACATACACTTGGAGACAGTGACTCCATGCTTGAAAGGAACATTTCCTTTCTTGGAGTTCTGCATGTTGTATCTCTTGACTATTTTGTCAATGTAAGAAGACTGAGATAATCCCATTATCCTCTTTGATCTATCTCTATAGAGTCTAAGACCCAGTATATAGGAGGCTTCTCCAAGATCTTTCATGGAGAATTATTGTGAAAGCCCTTCACCGTAGTTAACAATCCTACATCATTCCCAATGAGTAGAATGTCATTTACATACTAAACCAAGAACATAACCTTATCCCTACTAGTCTTCCTATAAACATAGGGCTCATTCGGATTTTGCTCAAAGTCAAACTGTTTGACGGTAGAGTCAAACTGTTTGACGGTAGAGTCAAACCGGATGTTCCAACTCCTAGAAGCTTGCTTAAGTCCATATATGGATCAGTTGAGTTTACATACCATGTGTTCCTGACCTACAACTATGAAACCTTATGGTTGCTGCATATAGAGATCTTCAGTAAGATCTCCATTCAGGAATGCGGTTTTGACATCCATTTGCCAAATCTCGTAGTCATGGTACACTGCTATAGCTAGCAGGATCCAAATGGATTTAAKCATGGCCACTGGCGAAAAGGTTTCCTCATAATCGATTCCCTCTTTCTGAGTGTACACTTTCGCCACAAGATGAGCCTTATGGGTCTCAACTTTACCATCGGGGCCCTTCTTCCTCTTATAGATCCATTTGCAACCAATTGCCTTTACCCCAGGGGGTGGATCTAATAGAGTYCAGACTCCATTGGTCTCCATTGAGTCCATCTCAACTCTCATGAAATCTACCCACTTCAAGGAATTTATGTCCAACATAGCCTCCGAATAAGTCACGGGATCCTCCTCACTGGTCATGACTTCCACCAAGTAACTTTCTTGGTCATAGCCGTAACGAACTGAAGGCCTGGAAACCCGGATAGATCTTCTAGGTTGGTTATTTTCTGAAGCTGGTGGGACATCTCCCACTACCCGTGGGCTCTCCTCATCAAGAATAACTTCCTGATGATGATTATCTAGGATGTAATCTTCTTCTAAGAAGTGGGCATTTCGACTGCAAAACACCTTTTCCTCTTTTCAATCATCAAATAAGTAACCCAAAGAGCCTTTGGTGTAGCCTATAAATAGGCAACAACTGGTCTTGGATTCCAGTTTGTTAGCACTAGTTCTTTTAACATGTGCCAGACAACCCCAACTTTTCAAGTGTCTTACACTTGGTTTCTTACTGGCCCACAGCTCATATGGAGTCTTAGGAATGGATTTGGTTGGAACCCGATTCAGCACATAAATTGTAGTCTCTAATGCGAAACCCCAAAAGGATGTAGATAACTTTGAGTGAATGAGAAGTGATCAAACCATATCTAATAGAGTTCGATTTCTTCTCTCTAACACACCGTTTAATTATGGTGTAGTAGGAGGAGCTAGTTGTGATACAATACCATTTTCCTTTMAGTAGTCCCTTAATTCATCAGAGAGATACTCGCCGTCTCGATCTGATCAAAGGGTCTTAATTTCTCTCCCTAACTATTTCTCAACTTCTTGTTTGAATTCTTTGAACTTTTCAAAAGATTCGGACTTATGTCTCATTAGGTACACGTAACCATACCGTGAGTAATCATCGGTAAAGGTTATAAAATAAACAGGTTGGTTACGTGTCCTAACATTCAGGGGACCACATACATCGGTATGTATAAGGTCAAGTGTGCCTCTAGATCTTTCAGGCTTACCGGTAAATGGCCGCTTTGTCATCTTACCCTGAAGGCAATGTTCACAGGTTGGAAGATCTTCTAYAGTAAGAAAATCCAAAGGACCATCCTTTACCAACCTTGTGATATGATCTATATTAATGTGGCGAAGTTGATAATGCTACAAACATGTGGGATTAACTGTATCATGAATCCTCTTCTTGGGTATTATTTCCGACATAGTTTCGGTAAGGTTTGTTTCTAGAGAAGGATGGAGAACATAGAGACCGTTCTCAAGTTCTCCATTTGCGAGGAATTTGTTATTCCGTTTAATAGTAATCACATTACTTAATAAGAAAGAATAACCATCCATGCACAATTTTGAGACAGAAATCAATTTTTTTCTTCAATTAGGTACGAAAAGACAATCTTTAAGTATAATTGTTCATTCTCTAAAATCTAGTTTTACACTTCCTATGGCTGCAGCTGCAACTGTTGCAGAAGTCCCCAAGTAAAGCGTCACTTCTCGGTCACTCAGTCTTCTACTTATCTTGAACCCCTATTGTGTGTTATATGCATGAGTTGAAGCCCTGGAGTCAATACACCAGGAAGTAGAARTGACCAAAAAATTGGTCTCTATGATAAATGATTCAAAATTATCTTGCTTCTTAGTCTCCAAATATTGAGGACAGTTCCTCTTCCAGTAGCTAGTCGGTTTGCAGAAGCAACAGGTATCCGATGCCTTATCTTTCTTCTACTTTTTAGTTTTGCTACCCTTCTTCTGAGCCTTCCTTTTAGCCTTCTTCTTTTTCTTGCCCGATTTTCCACCTTTAACAAGCATGGCTATCGGCTTATCCTTCTTAACCAGTTCTTCATCCCTCTGCAACATATTGCTGAGTTCTTGTAGGCTAACATTTAGCTTATTCATGTTGTAATTCATGGTAAACTGATTGAAGGACAGAGGTAAGGAATTGAGGATAGCATCAATTTTAGTGTCATGATCTAGCCCTGACCCGAGAGCCTCCAGTTCATTGATGTAACCCATCATCTTTAGACAATGGTCATGAACCTGTTGGTTCTCGGTCATCTCTGCGGTCATAAACAATTTTAAGACCTTTTGTCGAGTAGAACGGTTATGCTCTTCATACATAGTCTTCAGACTATCCAATATATTCTTGGACACTTCGATCTTATCGAATTGTCGTTGTATCAGATTGTCTAAAGAAGCTATAATATAACACCGGGCAAGAGAGTTTTTCTCTTCCCATTCTTGATACTCTCTTCTTCGCGCCATAGAAGCCCTGTCACCCGGACGATCCAGAGCAGGGTTCTTAGCAATTTTGTCCAATTTCTCGAACGTCARAACCAGCATAAGGTTTCAGAACCAGTCAACATAATTAGCACCCTTGAATTTGTTATCATCCAACAATTTGGTGAAGTTTCCATTTGTCATTTCTAGTAAAGGCAAGGCAGATTTGTAAGTCCACTACCTAATTGGTTCATGTCATCACATAGAAAGGGCTTTTAATCTATGTTCCATTTCCATTTTGGGCATCTTGAGAATCCCTCCAATCTCAGTGATAGAGATAGTTGTGTCTCTGGAAATGTGGGAAACCACATAGGGTGCATGGAGACAACTATTTCAGCTGCAAAACCCCACCACCTTCTGTGAAGGATCTCATCCACTCATCTTATGGGCTTTCCCTTTGGCCTTTGTCAGACAAGGTTCATAGTCATTTTAGATTAAACCTTTCTATCCAGTATGTGTTAACCAATCATGTTCGTGAGCGCCAAGGTATCGTGAGAGAGTCTTCCATTTTAGGATAGGCCCCTCCTACATTGGTCTATGATGCCCCTATCATCTCATGAAGCAATCTAGCCAACTGCATTAGCAGATAGATAGACCAATTTTATGGCACATCCCCACCCACCAATACAGTCAACCTTCATACTAATGATGGAAGGCCTTTAGAAAATCCATCATATGAAATTCCCTATCACATGCACTTATATTTAATAGAGGGATCGAAAAACTCCCTAAATCTGATTTAGGTCAAACCAAAGTTGCTCCCACTGGCTTTCATAAAGCTAGATTTAGATGGGCCCTAAATGCCTAGGGTTCCGCACGGTTCCTCTTGGGGAGGAAGCTGGTGTGGGGCCCACCATGCAGGGAGATCATCCAATGATCTTAAGGAGACTATGGCAATGATGTGCATTCAGCCATAGTGTGCGTAAGAGCCACTATCGAATCAGTATGGGGCAAGTGCTTATGGCCCATGAACGTAGCACATCACACATCCATACATCACATGCATGAAATCCATAATTGATCCAATCAATTAAATAACTGTAAAACCCATATATATAGCCCATTTAATTCCATAACATTACCAATTAATATTATCTAGGTATATGGGCTGAACTACAAAGACACCCATAATATATTTATGCTGAATTGGGCTAAAGTAGTTTTAACAGATTAAAATTGGGTTTTACAGATATGGGCCGAATTGCATCTTTTAATTAACCATTAATCCCTCGGCCCATATAGTATATTTTAGGGCTGGGAACAGCCTCCCATCGAACCACAGATTCCGTCCAACCAGTTTGGTCCAATCTGGTTCGAATAGGTCTATGGTTTGATGTTTAATTCAAGATTCAATTCAAGAAGATGATCAAAAGTTAAACAACTGATGCATGACAATCAAGAATCAGTAAGAGGGTTTTTTGTAAGATTGCTACCCTACAAAACAAAGATCAGTTCGTAGTATGCAGTTTCCAAAATTGCAAATCGCAAATTGTTGAACCCGAATCTGCGAAATTCTCTCCTTTGCGCTTTCTACTTCGACTTTGAATGAAATAAAATAGAAAACCTAATTTTTCTATTATTATTACATCAGAATCGAATTCATATACATTCCATCTAAAATTCAAAAAAAAAAATTAATTACAAACCAAGAATGAATAGAATAAATCAGCAGGTGCATAGATTTCTTGCGCCAATTAGAGAATTCGATCTCCACCATACGAACAGCTGAAAATCAAAGAAAAATATATAGAACAATTCTAAATATAAATCAGATTAATAAAGATTTAATTTCAGATCATTCACCCAAAAACTGGGAACCGATTTCCCAGAAAAATGATAACTGTGCGAATCAGGTAGAACACCTTCTGCCCATTTGAACATATTCAAATCTGGATTAATTTGGTTCAAGATTTGAACCTAGCTTTGATACCATTGAAGGGAGATGATAGATCCATCATATGGATGGCCGAACCCTGCAGGAAGGTTGGGCAAGATTTCAAAAATTTCTCTCTCTCCAATCTGGGAATCGCATTCCCTATGTTAGAAAACTACATTTCAATGATCAATTTTGAACCAAACTGAACCAGATCTAAAACCAAAAGGGAGGAGAGGGATATACCTGATACGAAGTAGCAATAACTCCAAAAGAAGGTGTTCACACCCAAGGAGACATAGTGTGAGGTGAAGGAGGATCAGTAGGGCGGCTCTTTAGCAAGAACCGAATTCTTCAGCAAGAATGGGGTAGAGGGCTGGTGAGAACAACTTCAGATTGCTTCTTGGCAACTTCAAATTCCTTCTTCTGCCAAGAAGCAATATCAAGAGCAATTCTTGATCACTCCCATAAGTGGAGATCGAACTGGGTAGGGGCAGCAAGAACAGGGAAGAGCTCTGCACTTTTCTTTGTCTTCTCTGGTGTCATTTTGCATGTCTGCCCTGCTCTCTTATTTATAGCCTTAAAGAGACAACCTCCTAATCTGATTAGGAGTTTTCTTGATCCAAATCCCTTATTTTATCTATAGTTTAAGATCAACTTAATCTTAATGAAATTAGAAGTTTCCTGATCCAAATCTTTATTTGGATCTGGACACTTTAAGTGGATAAGATTTATCCTCTTATCCTTATCTRCTGATCCAAACCCAGATTTGTCCCTATTTAATTAATCTATTTAACCTAGTTCGAATTGGGCTTTAGGCCCATTAAGATTATGTGCTCACTTAACCTCCTAACCTGCTGCCCAGTTGGCTCTCCTTGTATGGCGTGGGACCCAAACATTGATCTACACATCAGCCACATGGGTTTAGCCCAACCTTTGTTACAAGGCCAGGCCAAATTCACTATAGGAGACAGTGAATCCCTGAGTCCATCACTATGGGCTCTTAATGGACCCAACATTTACACAATATAGTCCTTGGGTCCAGCCACCTTATGAAAACCCAAGGACTATGGGCAGATGCATGATTAGCCCATTAGTTATTACCCTCAGTGGTCTTACACTTAATCTCTCAGCCCATAATGATCAAACACTGCCCGTCAAGAGAGGACCTCTCCCTCGGCTGCAAGGAACAGTGTCGCACTCTCTACTCACATGGATCTCGAGAATTAAAACCTTTTGCAAACATTTTGAAATGGTTGAAATCAACTGCCGGCAGTTTAGGTTTCCATCAGAGAGAGTGCATCCCCGATCATTCACTTTGTCCGACAAAGGGGTTGATYCTGTCACTATGATCACCCACTTAGATGAATTCTCGGACTATCCCAACATACCCAGGTTTTGACCCCCTCTAAGGATCTCACYGATTGGCATATCATAGACAGCCCAATCCAACACCTAGTGCAGTACCATAATCGAGTCTAGGGGTCAGGTGTAACATTCCAGTTTTGTCCATCTATCTCCAAGGTCCAGGGCAATACTAGAATTTTGGTTCGGTTCAGGGTTTCAAGCAAAACCCACATTGCATGTACCTCAGGTCTCACCCTAGCAGCTGAGACAAGCCACCCCAACCAACTTGGTGGTACATCAGTGTCAGCCTTGGCCAGATAAATCTCCCCAAATCTATCCAACACGAGTCTCCTTAAGTGTCCAGTTTAAGGGTATTACACAGAAACACACCACAATGACATGAATCAATTATGTACTTTATTCATTTACAATAAATGTCAAAAGATACATCAATCTGATTGGAGCTAAGGGCATAACTGTCCAACACAAGGATGAACGGATTCTTAATTCAGGATGTTCCTACCGTATGTGTCCCAACAGGGACTGGTTCTCCACCTACGAATCTATTAATGGTGGAGTTGTATTGATGGGTAATAATGCTTCCTATAAAACTGTGGGAAAAGGAACAATTCGAATTAGAATGCATGATGGTGTTGTGAGAACATTAACAAATGTATGGCATGTACCGGACTTAAAGAAAAATCTCATCTCTCTTAGCACTCTAAATGATGAAGGGTGTAAATATTCAACTGAAGTGGAGTTCTAAAAATCAGTAAGGGTGCTCTTGTTGTGATGAAAGGCATGAGAATAGGAAGTCTATATGTGCTACAGGGTACTACTATCACAGGTTCAGTTGCAATTTTTGTATCATCTCTATCTGAGTCTGACACCACCAAGTTCTGGCACATGAGGCTAGGATATATGAGTGAAAGGGGACTTACTATGTTGAGTAGGAGAAGTTTTCTTTGTGGACAAAGTACATGAAATCTTGACTTCTGTGAACATTGTGTTTTCGAGAAACAAAAAAGAACCAGTTTTAGTACAACTATTCACAGGAAAAAGGGCACTTTGGATTATGTTCACTCAGTCCTATGGGAACGTTCACAAGTTTCATTAAAGGGTGGTGCTCGATATCTTCTTACCATCATCAATGACTACTCCAAGAAGGTATGGGTTTATTTTCTGAAGCATAAGAATGATGTATTTGTAACTTTTAAACAGTGGAAAACTTTTCTTGAAAAGCAAACAAGAAAACAGGTCAAGCGGTTGAGAACAGATAATGCTTTAGAGTTTTGTGAAAATGAATTTAATGAGTTTTTCAAAAATGAAGGCATTGTAAGGCATCGTACTATTTTTAAAACACCACAGCAGAATRGAGTTGCAAAACATATGAACAAAACTCTACTAGGGAGAGGTATGGTCTAGYAGTTAATATGGCTTGTCACCTAATAAATCGATCTCCATCTACAACCATTAAATGTAAGACTCTAGAAGAGGTATGGTCTAGCAACCCTCCTAATTATTCAAATTTGAAAATATTTGGTTGTCTAGCATATGTACATGTTAATGAAGGCAAGCTTGAGCCTAGGGCCAAGAAGTGCATATTTCTTTGTTATGCTTCAAGTGTGAAGGGATACAGATTGTGGTGTCCTGATCCTAAATCACCAAAATTCATAGTTAGCAGAGGTGTTACTTTTGATGAGTTTGCTATGCTTCACCCAAGAAAAGAGTCTTCAAATTCTTGTGATGCAAATAAAACACAAGGTTCAAGAAAGAAGGTGGAGTTATAAGTTAAAAGTTCTTCCTCACCTCAGTTTACATCAGTCCAGGTGCCCATTTCTATTGAGATAGAAGAACATGTACAAGAGGAAGAAGAGGAGGAGCAGTATTCTATTGCTAGAGGCAGAACAAGGAGAGAGATTAGACCACCCCAGAGATATGGTTATGCTGATCTGATTGCCTATGCATTGTCAGTTGCAAAGAATGTTGATGTTACAGAACCCAATACTTATGCAGAAGCTATCACATCTGTTAATTCTGCTAAGTGGTTGATAGCTATGCATGAAAATATTGAATCCTTGCATAAGAACCAAACTTGGGAGTTGGTAAGACCACCTAAAAGAAAGAAGATTGTTGGATGCAAATGGGTTTTCAAAAGAAAAAAAGGTACTCCGACTGTAGAGGATGCTAGATATAAGGCACAATTGGTTTTAAAAGGCTATAGTCAGGTACAAGCAAGAGAAATATCTGAGATCAACAGATTAAAAACACAGTTGAGTGGTGAGTTTGAAATGAAAGATTTGGGTGCAGCAAAGAAAATTCCTGGCATGAAGATTCAGAGGGACCAAAAAGTAGGGTAGTTGTATTTGACACAACAGAAGTATGTTGAAAAGGTCTTGGAGCACTTTGGCATAAAAGATGCTAAACCAGTAAGTACTCCTATTGTAGCCCACTTCAGACTTTTAGCAAATTTGTCACCACAGACAAATGAAGAGGAAAAATATATGTCACATGTCCCCTACTCCAGTGCAGTTGGAAGTATTATGTATGCCATGGTTTGCATACGACCTAACATTTCACATGCAGTTAGTATGGTGAGCAGATATATGTCATGTCCTAACATGACACATTGGCAAGCAGTGAAGTTGATCCTCAGATACTTGAAAGGTACATTAGATACTTGTTCGGAGTTTGGGAGGAGTAGTGACTGTTTGATGGGTTATGTTGATTCAGATTATGTAGGTGATCTTGATAGGAGAAGATCACTCACAGGTTATGTATTTTCTAATGGTGGTTGTGCTGTTAGTTGGAAAGCTACTTTACAATCTACAGTTGCTTTATCTACTACTGAAGTTGAGTATATGGCAGTGACTGAAGTAGTTAAAGAAGCTATTTGATTAAGAGGTTTGTTAGGTGAACTTAGTTTGGGTCCAAAGGTAACTGTTGTTTACTATGATAGTTAGAGTGCTATTTATCCGACTAAGGATCAAATTACCATGAGAGGATGAAACACATTGACGTGAGGTACCATTTTGTTCATGATGTTATAGAACAAGACGATATCATTGTGAAGAAAATTGGTACTGCAAATAACCCAGCTGATATGTTAACAAAGCCTCTTCTTGTGGCTAAGTTCAAGCGTTGCTTGGACTTGATTGGTGTTTGCATCATTTGAGTTTGAGCGTTGGCGGTTTTGTTGGAAATGGTGGAGGGAGATTACTATTCTGTGATGCTTGAGAGAATTCAAGCCAAGGTGGAGATTTGTTATGTTTGTGCCTTGAATTCTTTGTCGGGACCCACTTCATGAATCCGCTCTGAATTAATTTAAGATAAACCTGAAGGCAAATTTTCATAGTGGTTTGTGGTGGATGCGTAGGGCTTGGGCCGCTACGTATGGACTTGACCCATATTCATCTTATAGGTCTGAACTGAATACAAAGAGTTATGTATTTTGGGGGTTTTCTATCTTGTATAGTGGAGTCTGAGTCTTGTGAGAGACGAATTAGACATTGGGTGTATTTGGGGCTTAGGGTTTTTTGTGAGAGCACAACTCTGTATTTCTTTTCCATTACCTACTTCATAGTGGATTTTTGTTCCTCCTTCGCCCATGGACGTAGGCTATAAGCCAAACCACATAAATCTGTGTGTTCTCTGTGCTTCTTTCTCTTTATCTCTGTTTTATTTTCATTTTGAGTGCCATTTCGAATCTGTTTTCTTGGGTTTTTCTGCAACATATATAATTTGTAATGTATAAAGATAACTCGAGTCTAATTCCTATTTTTCTCTTTCACCAAAGAAGTATCTATTTACCAAAAAAAAGTGTCGTCTTAACAAAAAAATTATGTTGTTCTTTGGTTTGCAAGAAAAGGTAGGGAAAACCAAAACACCCTTACAAAAAGAAATGTTACTGGAAACACTTGGAACCAATCAGCCAGTATAATAAAAGAGATAATCATTCAGGGTAGTATTCATCAAAATTCATGCAAGGATTTTGATTGATCAAAGCTATTTCTTTCATTTTGTCTATTTTTTTTTTGAAGCCAAGTTTGGTGGAATTCATTAAGAAACCAGAGATACATCTGAATGAATACATTCAAAAAGAAAATTAGGGCACACAGACCAAGTGTRGACCCTTTTGGCTCTTAAACCAAATTTGGCAAGGATATGCCTGGATTTATTAGCATTCCTTGGGATGTAATTCACTGAGACCTAGGTGAAGGAGAGAGGCCTAGATCTACAATCTGCAACCATATGCTGAATTTGCCACGGAGGAAAAATGGAATTCTCCAACAGAGCCTGGATTATATTCTTAGGGTCGCCCTCTATAATAACTGATGAGATCCCCAGCTCTAAGCAGAATTTAATGCCTTCAAGGAGACTTCTGGCTTCTTATTCCACCACTGACATCGGAGGGTGACCCATAGTACGAGCATAGTAGAAATTGCTATAGTAGTCCCGAATTATTAAAAACAGCACAAGAATTCTAGAAATTTGTCAGCTCCATCGAAGTTAAGCTTTAGATAACTTTCAAGAGGCCTGCAGCAATGCAAGGGTGGGATGTTACTGTCATCAATAGGACCTTGGCCCCCCAAAAGCAAAGACACTCTACGATTGATCTCTGCAATCTGAGCTTCTGCATTAGAAACTACTATAGAAATTTCTAAATGATTGTTTCCTAGAGTAACCTAGCACCTGGATTTYCATAAATGCCAAAGAAATACTATTCCCTTAGCAAAAGTAGAAATAGAGGATGGAGAGAAGGCATTGTTCTGCTTAGCCCATTCTCGAAGCTAGTGTGCCAGAGAGAAATTGTTTGATCCAGTACGGATCCCAAGAGAGGAGGCAAACCATACCGCTCTTATCCAATTACAATGGAAGAATAGATGATTGGGAGACTCTTCTGCCTCATTACACATTGGGCAGATACAATCCACATGATTGGATTTCTTGGCCAGAACCTCCCTCATAGGAATCATGTTATGAAGACAACCAAATGAATAAATGTATTCTAGGAGGAATATGCTTTATTCTCCAAAAATCACTCCAACTGAAGCTAACAAATGCTATATGCAATGAAGAAGATTGTCCATTCAGCTGAAATAGAGAAGAGTAGGCATTCATACTAGTAAGATGTCCACGGGGAGAGAATTTCCATACTAGACAATCATCGCAAGATACAGTGTTATTTGCGATCCGAATATTCAGGATTCTATAACCCAAGTTCTCCCCAAATAGATTAATCACCTCATTCGTCTTCTAGTAGTTTCCTTCATAGAGCAATGCCACCTTAAAATTTCCATTCCTAGAACCCTCCTATGAATAGTCATCGGGGTTAAAACATCTTGGGATCCATGGGTCCTCAAAAGGGTACAACAGCTTGTACCCTGAGATGGGTCCAAGCACTTGTACCCTGAGATGGGTCCAAGCACTTGTACCCTGAGAATGTAGAAGAGAGAAGATAAAAAATAAAAGAATTCTTATATTGCTTGACTTGTCGACTAGGCTGAGATGGGTACAGTATATATACACAAAGAACAAAAATAATAAAAAGAACTAAGAATAGAATAGGTAGTTGCCTATGTACAAAGATTTCTAATCAATTCTCTTTCTAATTTAGTGGTTGTGGAATCTGTATGAGAGCCTTCATTAGTAACTGCTATTCTTGGAGGAGATCTTTCATTTGCAGCTGCTAAAGATCCTTTATTAGTAGCTGCTAATCTGGACTGAGAGTGTCCATTGGTAACTTCCAAACTTGTGGAGTTACCTTCTAGATAGCTTTCCTTAATACGCCCCCTCAAGTGAAATTGGGCTGGAAGCACATGAAGCTTGGACCAGAGAAAATCAAATCGAACTAGAGCAAGAGGTTTGGTAAAGATATTGGCCAGCTGATCATCAATAGAAATATATCGGACATCYATATTTTTACGGAGAATATGATCATGCAAAAAAATGAAAGTCCATTTCGATGCGCTTAGTACGAGCATGAAACACTGGATGCACTGCCAAGTACGTTGTGCCAATATTATCACAGTAAAGAATAGGTGGAACAGATTGACGAATGCCCAAATCCCATAGTAGAGACTAAAGCCACAAAAATTCGGTTGTGGAGTTAGCTAATGAGTGAAATTTGAATTCAATGCTAGAACGRGCAATGGTGGGCTGTATCTTCGCACTCTAAGAGATTAAATGAGACCCAAGAAAAATACCATAGCCACCAATAGACCAGCAGTCATCAAGGCAACCGGCCTAATTAGCATCTGAAAAAGCAACTAAATACCTAGGAGAATTAGATGCAAAAAATAGCCCATACTCAATTGTGCCTTTGAGATAACGCATAATGCATTTCACTGCCATCCAATGATCATTGGTTGGGTTCTGAAAGAATTGATAAGCCTTGATCACCGCAATGCCACATCTGGACATGTGAGTGTAACATACTGCAGAGCCCCAACAATGCTGCGATACTGAGTAGGATCAGGAAGCGGATCTCCCTGAAATTTAGATAATTTAGAYGTGCGAACCACAGGCATGGTCAAGGGTTCAGAGGCTTCCATATTAGTTTTCTGTAGGAGATCCAACATGTAATGCCTCTGAGAAAGAAATATTCCAGTCTTGTATCGATGAGCTTCTACTCCAAGAAAATAGTGTAGAGACCCAAGATCCTTAAGAGAGAAACTCTGAGACAAATCCAAAATAGTTGAGAAACATGAGCCGTAGAAGAACCAGTAACAATAATATCATCAACATAAACCAAAATATATAGAGAAATATTATTTTTGGTGTAGATGAAGAGAGAGGGATCACACTAAGAGCTTCTGAAGCCAAGATCATGAAGTTTGCTACTGAGTCGGGGAACCAAGCCCGAGGGGCTTGACGAAGACCATAGAGAGCCTTTTTAAGCTTGCAAACATAATCTGGGCGTGTCTGATCCTCAAAACCCCGGGGTTGTTTCATATAAATATTTTCTTGAATAAATCCATTCAAGAAGGCATTGTAAACATCTAGCTGCTTAAAGCCCCATTCTTGTCAAGTGGCCAAAGATAAAACCRTAAGGACAATGGCTGGCTTAACAACAGGGATGAAAGTGTCAACGAAGTTGACACTAGGAACTTGAGACACACCCTGAGCTACTAGTCTGGCTTTGTATTGTTCCACAGAACCATCAGGTTTTCTCTTAATTTTTTAAACCCACTTAGAGCTAACAACATTCATAAAAGGATCATAAGGAACAAGCTACCACATACCATTCTGGATGAGAGCATGAAATTCAGATGCCATAGTAGTGCACCAGTGGGCAGACTTGGACGCCTGAGAGTAGGATGTTAGTTTTGCATCATTCAGACTACCATCTGTAAGTAGTCCTTTAGGTAAAGGATACCTTATGGTAGTCTGTGCGTGGTGGGAACTCATGGAACAAGTAGTCATAGAATGTGTTCATATAGCCGAAGCAAGAACAACAGATGTGGTGTCCAAAATCTCTTGAATCAGTTGTGTTCTCTGGCGTAGATGAGTTGTCTGATTATCATCATGAGATAAAGATTCATTAGTATCAGTTGAAGACAAACTTACAGTTATACCTTGTTCAACCAATGGAGAGTCATGAGAGGAGATATCATTCTCTTGCACATCCGTGACTAAAGGAACAAAAACCACATGTCTTTGTTGAGAGATTCTCGAAAACTGTTTCTCATCAGGGTGACTGGTGCCGAATTTAGAGGTTCAGAAGGATTCCTTTGTTGAGAGATTCTCGAAAACTGTTTCTCATCAAAAACCACATGTCTTGCAATAATTTCTTGTGAAGTGACCGGATTATAACACTTGTACCCTTTATGAAAAGAACTATATCCACTAAAAATGCATCTAACAGATCTATAGTCCATCTTGTGCTTGTTATATGGTCGAATAAAAGGACAACAAAGACAACCAAAACTTCGTAATATAGAATAATCAGGTTTTCGACCAAACAACTTTTCATAAGGAGAGAGATTACCAAGTGTTGGAGCAGGCAACCGGTTAATGAGAAACACTACGGTTTCTGCTGCTTCGACCTAGAAGGATTTGGGAAGAGGGGAGGACGCTAGTAGAGAGAGAGTGGACTCAATAATATGTCGGTGTTTCTGTTTAGCATTTCCATTCTGCTCATGAGTATGAGGACAGTTGACCCTGTGTGAAATTCCTTCACTATCCAAGAAGGGGGATAATTTTTGAAACTCTACTCCCCAATCACTTTGGAACATCTTAATTTTAGTGGAGAAAAGATTTCCAGCATGTCTCTTAAATTTAACAAAAGCATCAAAAACATCTAATTTCCTTTCAAGAGAATAAATCCAAGAAAACTTTGAAAATGCATCCATAAACAAAACATAATACTTATAGCCTTTTGTAGACAAAACTGGGGCAGGTCCCCATACATCTGAATAAATTAACTCTAGAGGCTGAGAGACATTACTAGAAGAAATTGGCAAATTTAAGCRATGTGCTTTGCCTAATTGGCAAGCCTCACAAACAAAATGATCATTCACATGTCCTGAATAAGGCAAACCAAATTTAGAAATTACTAATTTAACTATTTTCAAAGATGCATGTCCTAAGTGACGATGCCAATCCTGGAAAGAGGCTTTCTCCAATAAGTGCTTCAACTGATTTTTCTCTATCATCATTGGYTCCCGGGAAATGATAAAGTCCATCTCTACTAGGTCCTCTAAGTAAAATTYGCCCCATATGATCCTTCAATAAAAAGAAATCCAGATGAAATTCAAATACTAAATTATTATCTCTTGTAAATTTGCTAACAGAGATTAGATTCTTTGTCAGGGCAAATACATGATAAATATTTTTCAGATTAAATTGATAGTGATCATAATTCAATTAAGAAGAATGAATACTCTTAATTGTCAAACCTTCACCATTACCAACTTTCACTTAGTTCGTACCCAAAAATTCAGACTTGTTTTGTAAGTTATTAGCATCTGGAGTCATGTGATGAGTTGCTCCACTATCAGGGTACCAAGCAGGGTCGAAATTAGCAATTAAGCCATTGTAGAAAGACATACCACTATGAAACACAGCCGCAGGATCTAGAAAATTATTGTTATGTTCTCCTTGGTACGAGAGGTCGTACTGTTTGTAGCACTTGAGTGCACCATGCCCAGGTTTGTTACATACTTGGCAAACAATTGTATTACCTCTACCTCGACCTTGTCCTTGTCTAAACTAATTTCCAYGCCCCCTACCTCTGTCGAGGCCATAGTTCCATTTGTTATTCTAAAACTGAGAATTATTATTGCTATTCTTGCCATTATTATTGTTATTTGCAGCTATATTGGCATTGGGAGCTTCATGGGAAACATTATGCTGAACAAGCCAAGATTCATGGTTAAGTAGTAGACCAAGAACATCATTGATGCCTAACTAATCAGCATCAGTTCTATTAGTAATAGAAGTGATAAGAGATTCATATTCGCTACCTAGTCTAGATAAAAYATAAAGAACAAGGTCTTCCTTAGCTACCGGTTTAAAAACAGCAGACAAATTATCTGCAATAGTTTTTGCTTTCTGAACATACTCACTTATGAATAGGTTGCCTTTCCTAAGATTCTGAAGTTGCCGCCTTAGTTCTAGCACCCTATATCATGAGTGAGAAGAAAATGATCTCTCTAGGGCACTCTAGACTTCGGCTGTAGTAGACAGTCCAACAACTTGGGCTAATATTCCCTCTGTCAAAGATGCAACAAGCCAACTTAAAACGAGTTGGTCCAACTATACCTATGAAGAATAGTTTGGGTTAAGAATTTTCTTACTACTACCATTGGGATTTGGAATTTCCTCTAGTGGTGCCTTAGTCGAACCATCAATTAGGCCCATCAGTTTGTAGGCTCTGAGAACCGACAGAAGTTGAGCCCTCCATAGAAGAAAATTTTCTCCATTCAACTTGATGGTGAGATATGGAGAAATGTTGGGAATGGAATTCATGGCTACTGTAGTAGTCATGTTCTGAAGATCAGAGGAGTTGGAGCTCATTGCTTCAAACGAATCAGCACTGTGAGATGCCATAGGCTCTGATACTAAGATAAGAATGTAGAAGAAAGAAGATAAAAAATAAAAGAATTCTTATATTGCTTGACCTGTCAACCCGGTTGAGATGGGTACAATATATATATACAAAAATAACAAAAATAACAAAAGAAACTAAGAATAGAATAGGCAGTTGCCAATGTACAAAGATTGCTAATTAATTCTCTTTCTAATTTATTGGTTGCCAAGTCTATGTGAGAGCCTTCATTTGTAACTGCTATTCTTGGAAGAGATCTTTCATTGGCAGCTACTAAAGATCCTTTATTAGTAGCTGCTAATCTAGATTGAGAGCCTCCATTGGTAATTTCCAGACTTATGGAGTTACCTTCTGGAGAGCTTTCCTTAATAGGGATCCATGGGTCCTCAAAAGCCGAGATGCTCGACCCATTGCCAATCATCTACAAGGCGGCCATCGGAAGCTCCTTTCTACATAACAAAATGCTATTCCAAGTAGTAGAGCTAGTATATCCCGACTTTAAAGACTAAAAGGATGTCCTGTTTCTCTTGTACTTTGCTTTCAAAACCTGTGTCCAAACTTCTCCACCAGSTTTAAAAAATATCCAACCAAGTCTTATGACTTGGGCTGCTTTATTTTTCTGATAAGGATCATGAGTAACCAATCCACCGTTAGCTTTGGGGCATTGCATTAGATCCCAACTCCTCAAATGGAACAACCTTTTGTCATCTTTGTCACCCCACTAGAAATCCCTCTCCAATTTTTGCCAACTTAGAGAATAACCAAGACGTTGTATGGAAGGAGGGGATAGCCACAACTATGCTTGTTAGGAGAATCTCCTAGCATATGATAAATATTGAACCTTCTAATTATGAAGTTTAGAACACATGTCCAAAATCAGAGCTTCTTCTTTTTTTGTTACCTCTATTTGGTATTAAGAAACCACCCAAATACTTTACATTTTCACCCATCCCTTGGACCCGAAACACCACCGTGATCTTTTGTCTCTAACGACGATGAGTATTGGGACTAAAGAATATTGAAGATTTTTCAAAATTAACCTATTGTCCCAACCATCTACCAAAAACATCAATAATTTCTTTATGTTTTTCAGCTTCTCGAGTGCTGATTTTACCCACTAAAAGGTTCTCATCAGCAAAAATCAAGTGGTTAAGCTTGCACACATGACCATTAAACTTGAAGCCCTGTAGAATGTCCTCTTGCAAATTGAATTGCAACATTCGAGATAAGACATCCATTGATAAAATAAATAGGTATGGTGATAAGGGGCATGCTTGTCCGAGACCTCTATTTGGGAGAAATTGATGTAGTACAGGAGAAGGACAATAAGTTCTATGCAAGTTGGGACCATTCAAAGCCACATAAGAAGTAGAGATGACACCACCGGCCCAACTTAGTAAATATTTACCGATATAGCATCGTTACAGAATTTCTATCTTAGTTCATTTTTATCAAGTTGGCACCACCACAGAGTTTCTATCTTATTTCATTTTTACCAAGTTAGCATTATAGTGAGATTTCAAATTTATATTCAATTAGGACTTTCCTTTTGAAGGGTTTTAGTAGGATTCTATTATGGAGTGTTTTCTTATATTAGAATTGCTCAATTAAGACTTTCCTTTTGAGGAGTTTTAATAGGATTCTATTATGGAGTATTTTCATATTAGGAATAGGAGCCATAAGGGTGTCTGCCTATATAATGAGTAGCAAGGGGAAGGTTAAGACAATTTTTTGATATTGAATTTTCTCTTAATTATTCAGTAAAGAATTCTTCTTCTTGGTAGTCGTTCGACTTCTTCTCTTTTCTTTTAAGCTTTTCTCAATGTGTTTTGTTTCCATACTATGCCAATTGGTATTAGAGCTCAAGTTGATCCTTCTTCGGATTATGGCTCCTAAGAAGAAACCAGTAGCTCACATCATTGAGCAGGAACTTAACAACAAAACACAAGAGGAGAGGGCGGAGCTGAGAAGACAAGCCAAGGCACTTAATCAGGAGGTGAAATCATGTTTCCAGTCRGAAACAGGGGACAACAACTCCACCGCCGGTATCTCCACACGTTCCCTTTCATCATCAAGGTAAGAAACTAGATCGGCTATAGTTATAGGTGGTGATCAAAGACTGTGGGAAACAGGTCTCAAGGTTGAGATCCCAGAATTCCAGGGAGGTATGTCTCTAGAAGAATTCATGGATTGGCTTTTCATAGTAGAAGAARTCCTTGATTGAATCCAAGGAAGTTCCAGAAAATAAGATTGTATCCTTAATAACCACTGGGTTTAGAGGACGAGCAACAGCATGGTAGCATCAATTGAAGGTTATGCAACAAAGAAGAGGCAAGGAAAAGATTAAGACATGGGAGAAACTCAAGGCAAAGATGAGGTCAAAATTTCTACCCCATAATTATATTCATTTACTTTATCAAGAATTGCAAAATCTAAAGCAAGGAACTGATACAGTAGATGAATATACAAAGAAGTTTCATCTGTTAGTGGCCCGGAATGAATTAGCTAAAATTGAAGACCAATTGGTGGCTAGGTATATAGGTGGGCTGAGACCAAATATTTGGGACATATTAAACCTATTTGACTACTATGATGTTTCTATGGCACATCAACAAGCTCCAACAATAGAAAAACAAAGCAATCGACCTAACCAATTGGGTTGAACCCAAACTAATGTGGCCAGACCACCCCCACGTAATAATCCTAACCCGCCTCCGAGTCAGGTGCTCAGTGGCTGAACCAAAACCAGGTGGGTCCTCCTAGACTTAAGTGTTTTAAGTGTGGTGAACCAGGCCATAAACCTGTTGAATATGCAAGGGGTGATAAAAGAAAAGGGACGATGTTTATAGAAGATGAGAATCAAACCCAATTAAAAGCATTTAACCATTTAGCCCCACCTGTGTTTGTCTCTTATAATGAAGAAACTTTAGAGGGAGAAATGGTATATGGGGATGTGGGAGAGGCCTTGGTGATGCAGTGATCATTCCTAACTCCTAGGGATGAATCATTGGATTGGCTAAGAAATAATATTTTCCACATCACGTGCACCATGGGTGGGAAAGTTACAAGCCTTGTAATTGATAGCGGGAATTAAGAGAATGTTATAGCGAAAGTAGCTATCCATGATCTGAAAATAAAATCTCAACAACACCCTCACACCTACATGCTTGCATGGATAAAAAAAAAGAATGAGGTTTCAGTCCTACAATGATGTCTAGTAAGTTTTAAAATTGCCAATAATTATAGTGATCGTGTGTAGTGTGATGTTGTATGCATGGATTCTTGCCATTTGTTACTTGGGCGCTCGTGGCAATTTGATCGCTACGTAGTCCATGATGGACGAACCTACTCTTTTGAGTTTAAAGATAAAGGCTGACCTTATGTCCATCACAAGAGACTCAACCGAAACCTGAGGAGGGTTCTAGCCTTTTTGCCATGAGCTGAAAGGTGTGGGGCTCCAAAGGAGGTGAGACCTTTGCTTGATGAATTTAGTATGTTTTTCCCGAGAACATACCGATAGGATTACCACCATTAATGGATATCCAACATTGCATAGATTTAACTCTGGGTGCTAGTCTCCCCAACAATTCCCATTACAAAATGAGTCCCACTRAACATGAAGAGTTGCAAAAGCAAGTAGATGAACTAATTGCTAAAGGGTTCATACAAGACAGTATGAGTCCATGCGCGGCCCCACCTTATTAGTACCCAAAAAGGATGGCACTTGGAGAATGTGTGTTGACAGCCGAACAATTAATAAGATAACCGTCAAGTACTGATTTCTGATCCAATGCTTGGATAACATGTTGGATCAGCTTTCTAGGGCCAAGGTATTCACTAAGTTGGACTTGAAATCAGGCTATCATCAAATTAGAAATCATCCTAGTGATGAGTGGAAGACAACATTCGAGATGTAGGATGGTTTGTATGAATGGCTAGTGATGCCATTCGGTTTGTCCAGTGCACAAAGCACATTCATGAGGGTCATGAACCAAGTTCTAAGGCCTTTTATTGGTCAGTGTGTTGTTGTATACTTTGATGATATTCTTATATATAGCACTGATATGAACTCTCATTTGTTGCATCTTCGAAATATACTTATAACTTTGCGCAGGGAGCAACTTTATGCAACCATGAAGAAATGTATTATTGGCACAGATTAGGTCTTATTCCTTGGGTATGTCATCTCAAGGGAAGGAGTTTCTATAGACCCAGAGAAGGTCCATGCCATTGTTGAGTGGTCCATCTCAAAAACACTAATTGAAGCACAAAATTTTCATTGTCTTGCAAGCTTCTACCAGCAATTCATTAGCAACTTCAACACTGTTATGGCACCATATACAGATTGTATGAAGGCTACAACGAATTTTGTGTTCACCACTAAAGAAGAAAGGGCTTTCATTGAGATTAAGTCACAATTGACAGCTGCACCCATGCTAGCCCTTCCCAACTTTGACCAACCCTTTGAGGTTGATTGTGATGCCCCTAAGGTTGGAGTCAGTGTTCTTCTCAGCCAAGGTGGCCGGCCCATAACCTACTATAGTGAGAAATTAAATGGATCACGCCTCAACTACTCAACTTATGATGTGAAATTCTATGTTGTGGTACAAGCGCTCCGATGTTGGCGACATTATCTCATCTATAAAGAGTTCATTGTATATTCAGATCATGAGGCACTTAAGCATATTGGGGGCCAACATAAGTTGAATGCAAGGCATGCTAAATGGGCAACATACCTCAAAGAATATTTGTTTATGCTGAAGCACAAGTCTGATGTTCACAATCAAGTTGTGGATGTGCTCAGTCGAAGGAGAGCCATGTTATCCATGTTCCAAGCATAGGTACCAGAATTTGATACATTTCGTGAATTATTTTTCACTAACCCTTATTTTGCTAGTATCATGGAGGAGGTGCAAGCAGGTACTAGGCCAGACTTTGTGATATATGATGGCTTCCTATTCAAGGGGACCCACCTATGTGTACCTGATTGCTCATGGCAGCTAAAACTCGTTAAAGAGCTTCACAATGAATGAAATTTTGGGCGAGACAAAACAATTCATCGCATCTTAGCTAGTTACTTTTGGCCTAAGATGACGAGAGACATCACAAGGTTTATGGAGCATTGTCACATATGCCAAATTTCTAAGGGAATGGTAACCAATGTTGGATTATACATTCCCCTCCCAGTTTCTAAAGAACCTTGGGTAGATATATCTATGGACTTCATTCTTGGGTTGCCATGTACCCAGCGACAGGTAGATTCTATAATGGTGGTCGTAGACCGATTTTCAAAAATCGCTCCCTTTGTGGCATGTAGGAAGACAATGGATGCCTCACTTAATACTGGTTGATTCCTCAAAGAGGTTGTCAAAATCTATGGCTTACCATCTTCGATTACTTCAAATAGAGACTTAAAGTTCATATCACACTTTTGGAGAAGTCTCTGAAGGCTAATGGGTACCACATTACAATTCAGTAGTTCATATCATCCTCAGACGGATGGCCAAACAAAAGTAGTCAATAGGAGTTTTGGAAATCTTTTGAGAACCCATGTAGCTAGTCATGAATGATAATGGGATCTTTTATTAGCACAAGCTGAGTTCGCCTTCAATAAGTCCAAAAATAGGACTAGATATAGCCCATTTGAGGTAGCATATGGGGCCAACCCTCATAGCGTCCTTGACGTTGCTACTAGTACTTGGTGTTAGACAGTTGTATGCCCTTAGCTCCAATCAGAATGATGTACATTATGAATTTATTGTTAATGAATAAAGTACATATTTGATTCATGTTCCTATGGAGTGTTTCTATGTAATACTCTTAAACTGGACACCTATGAGACTCATGTTAGTTTAGAATGTTCACAACCGTCAAGTCTAGGGAAATTTATCCTGCCAAGGCTGACACTGGTGTGCTACCAAATGTTGGGGTGGCCTGTCACAGCCACCAGGATGAGAGCCAAGGCACATGCAGTGTAGGATTAAGTGAATCTTTGAACCGGACCAGATTTCCAGTATTGCCCTGGACCTTGGAGATTGATGGACAAAACTGGAAAGTTACACCTGACCCCTAGACTCGATTATGATATTGCACTAGGTGTTGGATTAGGCTATCTTTGATATGTCAATTAGTGAGATCCTTAGCGGGGGTCAAAACCTGGGTATGTTGCGACAGTCCGAGAATTCATCTGAGTGGGTGATCATAGTGACAGGATCAGCCCCTTTGTCGGACAAAGGTAATGATCGGGATGC
>NW_010729506.1:0-24358 GCF_000365185.1 Nelumbo nucifera | reverse complement strand
CCTTGTAACAAAGGTTGGGCTGAACCCATGTGGCTGATGTGTAGATCAAGATTTGGGTCCCACGCCATACAAGGAAGCCCAACTGGGCAGCAGTTTGGAAGGCTAAGTGAGCACATAACCTTATTGGGCCTAAATCCCATTTCGAACTAGGCTGATTTGATCAGTTAAATAAGGAGCGAATTCTGAGATTAGATTAACAGATAGGATTGGGTCTTAACCCTATCCACTCAAAGTGTCCAGATCTAAATGTGATTCAAATCTGGAAACATCCTAATAAGATTAGGAGAAGGCTAATCTAATCTGCAGATGAGATATGGATTTACCCTTATCACTTAAAGGGAATTCTGATCCAAATATGATTTGGATCAGCAACTCCTAATGGGATTAGGAGCTGATCCCTTTAAGGTTATAAAAGGAGGAGGGAGGTGGCAGCCTTTTGACACACTTCACATCCTGTCTTCARAGCTGAAATCACAAAAGAGAGAATTCAGCATCCCTGCGCTAAATCTCTCTTGCCGCCTCCTTCCTGCCACCGCCATATTTGCCAGTTCGATCTCCTCTTGTCAGTAGGAGTTATCAAGATTGGATCTTGATATCAGTCCTTTGTGAAGAGGATGATTGGAAGTAGTGCTCACGTGCCATCCAGCTGATTCTTGCGAAGGATCTGGTTCTTGTGAAGAACACTGTCGATTCTGCTCCATCATGCACTGCGCCATCTTTAGTGGGAGTAGTTTTTGGTTCCTTCCTTGGCCGTGATCACCTCCATTGGGAGATATTATTTCTCCGTATAAGGTATATCCCTCTCCTACTGCTTTTTTTTAGATCTAGTTCGGTTCTTGGTTCAAGATTGATCTTTGAAAAATATGATTTTTCTAAAATAGGGAATGTGATTCCCAGTAGGATGGAGACAATTTTTTTGAAATTTGCCCATTCTATTCCGCAAGATTCGGGCATCCATATGATGGATATCTCATCCCTTCACTTGGCCAGACCTAATTCATGATAAGGCTGATGATATGGTACAGAAGCTTAAGAACCTCCAAGAACAAGTCCACAACAAGTTAGAGGTAGCCAATGCTAAGTACAAACAATATGCTAATGGAAAAGGAGGAAAGTGGTATTTGATACAGGAAACTATGTTCGGGCCATTTTAACAGAGGACCGCCTACCGGTTGGGCAACATAGAAAGCTGGTGCCAAAGAAGGTTGGATCATGCAATATAATCAAAGTCATCATTGAAAATGCTTATAGACAAAAGCTACTCAGCCATATACGTACCCATGATGTTTTCAATGTCATACACTTGGTAACTTATGTTGGCGATCAGTTAGATGATGATTTGTATCCGAGGATGGATTCTCCCCAGCCCGAGGAGGATGATGCAGTATAGGAGAAGTCCAATAAGTTCTATGCAAGTTGGGACCATTCCAAGACACATAAGAAGCAGAGATGAGGCCATCAGTCCAGCTTAGTAAATATTTACTGATATATTATCGTCACATAAGTTCTATCTTAGTACATTTTTACCAAGTTGGTGCCATTACAGAGTTTCTATCTTAGTTCRTTTTTACCATGTTAGAATTATAGTGAGATTTTGAATTTATATTCAATTAAGACTTTCCTTTTGAAAGGTTTTAGTAGGATTCTATTATGGAATATTTTCTTAGATTAGGATTGCTCAATTAAGACTTTCTTTTTGAGGAGTTTTAGTAGGATTCTATTATGGAGTGTTTTCAGATTAGGAATATGAGCCATAAGGGTGCATGCCTATATAAAGAGTAGCTTGGGGAAGGCTAAGACAGTTTTTTGATATTGAATTTTCTCTTAATTATTCAGTGAATAATTCTTCTTCCTGGTAGTTTGATTTCCGCTCTTTTCTTTAAAGCTTTTCTCAACATGTTTTGTTTCCATACTACACCAGAAATGGAGCTAATGGGAAACCATTAATGAGGACTCAAAGAGTGACTGGAGAGACACAATTCTTAACTAGCTTAAAAAATTATTTGAGAAACCTCTGAATCCTAACACGGGGAAGATGAAATCCCATTCTAAATGACCAAAAGCTTTTGAAAAGTCTTTCTTTTCATGGAATGGATGATCTGACTGCAATAATCTTATTATCTTGAATTTGTCGACCCGGTACAAATGCATTTTAAAGAGGAGTAATGAGCCTTGGAAGTATGGATTTGAGTCTTCTTGAGATAATTTTTGCAATCACTTTATATGGAACATGGCTGCAACCTATAGGCCTAAAGTCCACCACATTTTCCACACCATTTTAGCTTTTTTGGAATGAGAACTAAGTGTGTAGAGTTGACGAGCTTTATTTATTTAGGGTTCCTTCAAATGTTCTGGATAAAAACTATGAAGTCTTCCTTCAAAGTGTTCCATGCCTTTTGGTAGAAGAGAGCATTAAGCCCATTGTTTGGGGCCTAGAGCCTTCAAAGCCTCAATATCAAAAAGAGCAGTCCTCACCTCCTCTTCAGTTGGAATCTAATCCAGCATTTCTCTGTCTTCCTTAGTGATATTACAGGGGTTGAAAGCCTTAGTCTCCTCATCTAAAACTTGGTTCAAAGATGTAAATAGGGTTCTAAAGTAGTCAAATGCAATTTTCAATTTCCTGTGGATCCAAAGTCCACACCCCATTCCGTTTTTTGAGCCAACTGATTGCATTCATTCTTTTCCTGTTTGATCAAAGTGAAGAAATAATTTTCATAATATTCTGGTCTCCACCCTCCAACTAGCTTCATCTAGCTCTTTGATGCCAATAAACTTCCTCTAATTCAAGACACTTCTCCAGCTCCTTCTTGAGCTTCCTCTCTTCCGGTAATGTGGAATGGTCTTGCTTCCCTTTTTTTGAATTGTTTTAATTTGCTTGGTGATGCTTCTATATTTGGTCCTGAAGTCACCTTGTAAGCTTTTAGCCCATTCA
Organism: Nelumbo nucifera; assembly: GCF_000365185.1. Next base: position 21,426 of record NW_010729506.1, on the reverse strand, counting down.
ACTAAATGGACAGTGCAATGTTAGACAGTGTATGCCCTTAGCTCCAATCAGCATGATGTACATTATGACATTTACTAAAAATGAATAAAGTACATATTTGATTCATGTTATTATGGTGTGTTTCTGTGTAATACCTTTAAACTGGACACATATGAGACTCGTGTTAGTTTAGAATCTTCATAGTCGTTGGATAGATCTGGGGAGATTTATCCTGCCAAGGCTGACACTGATGTACCACCAATGTAAAAGTTTCATCATGGCTGAAACTTTGGCTCTTTATCATGGCCTATTTTTAGTCCAAGAGCTTCAATTATCATATGTTATTATTGAAGGTGATGCTTATAGTATTTTCAAACCCATGTTGGTGCATGATCTCCATCCACCGTGGAGGCTTGAGCTTAGAGATCCTCTCCTAATCCAAAATACACAAGAGCTCAGAGAAGGAGGCACCCTAACTATTAGAAAGTCTTCATTTAGATTCTACCGAGAACGTTTTGAAAAGATTGAATGCAAGCTTGAAGAATTTCTGCAGTGAAGATATCTCAACATCTGGCTAAGCTTTGTATGTCATGGACTACATAACCACAATCCACGGTTCGGTTAGTCAATCATTTTCTTTGGAATCCCATTGTTAAACAACTTCTATATATTTTAAAGTTTCGGTAGCACACTTAGCTGTTCGTAATTTGGTTCAATTATATTACATTCTTATTTATTTATCTTTTAAATCTCCAGATCTTTTTTTTTTTTGGGTTCTTTTCTTGACCATTGCATCTAGAATAGTTCCTTAATTAACTGAAAATTTTAATTATTTAATCTTCAATTCAATTGTTGGATTTGTTTTAATGGTTATTCCGTAAACCAGTCGTTAGTTCTTCTTTAGTTGAATTCCTAGTTAAATATGTTCTGTTTTTCTTCTTACTTTTTTTTCCATTTTCATCCTTCTACTTTGACTTTGTATTTGTAGCAGTTTTGTCTTTACTCTATTATGGATAATAGGATTTTTAAGTTTAATGGGCCGATTTGGTCTTGTGTTTAGTAGTTTAGCATACCATGTACTTATATCTCGATTCATCATCCATCTTTCACAAATTTTTAAGTTTTAATGGATTTCTCATTTAATTTCTAAATTTTTTTCTTTCTTCTCTTCACTTTAGAATTTGTATTTTAATTCACTTCTAGCATCTTCATCTATGTTCCAGCATGAATAATATAATTTTTAAATTTAGTAGAATCAATTCGGTTCTAGAATTACCACTGCGCTAAGATAGCTCAAGCCGATACATTCTTTGTCATTAGAGGTAGCTATAGAATCCACATTTAGTTTAATTAGCATTTAGCTTAGTATTAGTTTGAACTATATAATACTCGAAAATAACAACAAGAAGAATATAAAGAATGATCGACTTCAGTGTCTTGGATCACTGAAGTTCTAAGTATTTAAAGAGCTTCTTTAGAGTTTGGTTTTACAAAGGTCTCATTGTTAAAGTTGTTAGCTGTTGATTTAGTCTTTGGAGTTTGTTTCAGTTTGTTGCTATTCTTTAGGAGTAAGTTGTTTGTTTCCTAGTCAGCTGCCACAGTCTGTTGCTATTCTTTAGGAATAAGTTGTTCGTTTTCTAGTCAGTTGCCACGTTAATAGGCATGTGAAACGTGGTTGTTTTTCTATTTCTGTTTCTTTTGTAAGGCTATTTATAGCCATATCAATTGTTTCAATTTTAAGAATATGAAACATTCTCTCAACACTTGTTCATTTCAAACTGATTATACAGAGAGTTGTAACAAGTGGTATCAGAGCCATATCTCAGTGGTCTGATTGAGCTCAGAAGCAGCAGTCTTCTATTTTGTTGGTAACGAGAGAATGTCAACTGAGAGTGGTTTTTTGCAACCAGCAATCCCGAAATTTGATGGGCATTATGATCACTGGTGTATGCTCATGGAGAACTTTATGCTATCAAAAGAATACTGGAGTATAATCGAAGATGGGATTCCAGCAGTAGCAGAGGGCGCTCAACTTAGTGATGCACAAAAGAAGGTGATTGATGATGCCAGGTTAAAGGATATGAAGGCAAAAAATTATCTCTTCCAGGCCATAGATAGATCAATTCTTGAAACTATCTTGAACAAGGAGACAGCCAAAAGCATTTGAGACTCCTTAAAGCAAAAGTACCAAGGGACAGCACGAGTACAACGAGCGCAACAACAAGCTCTTCAAAAGGAGTTTGAGATGCTGAATATGAAGGTTGGAGAATCTGTGAACAAGTATTTTGCTCGTACTCTTGCCATAGTCAACAAGCTGAGAGCCAACAAAGGAAAGATAGACGATGTAGCAGTCATTGAGAAGATATTAAGATCCATGACATCTAAGTTTGATTATGTGGTGTGTTCTATTGAAGAACCAAACGACTTGGATTCTCTTACCATTGATGAATTACAAAGTAGCCTTTTAGTACATGAGCAACGTATGAAAACTCATGTTGTGGAAGAGCAAGCCTTGAAGGTTACTTTGGGAGAGTCTTCAAGAGAAAGAGGACGTGGTCATGGTGGAATGYGAGGACGAGGAAGAGGTGGAGGTAGAAGAAATTTTGACAAATCCACTATTGAATGCTATAACTGTCATAAGCTTGGGCACTTTCAGTATGAATGCCCAAAGAAGGAATTTGACACAAAAGCAAACTATGTGGAAAGTAATGAAGAAATGTTGTTGATGGCGTATGTGAATGATAAAGAAGGCAGCAAAGAAGAGTTATGGTTCTTAGACTTCGGATGTAGCAATCACATGTGCAACAAACGGGAACTTTTTTCAGATTTTGAAGAAAACTTCAGGGAAAAGGTGAAATTGGGAGATGATTCAAGCATGAATGTGATGGGAAAAGGTAATATATGAATGCTGGTGAATGGTTTTATACAGATTATTACTGGCGTATTTTACGTTCCAGGATTAAAAAACAGCTTGCTAAGCATTTGTCAGCTAGCTGAGAAGGGACTTGCAATCCTCATACAATGAGGGGCATGCAAAATCTACCATCCTGAGAGAGGGCTGATTATGGAGATTGTAATGTCTTCAAATCGAATGTTTAAGATGTTTGCTGTCACTCAACTAAAGGAAGAAGCTTGCTTCAGTTCCTTCATGGAAGATCCAACTCGACTTTGGCACTGCAGATATGGTCACTTAAGCTTCAATGGTTTGAAAACTCTTCAAGAAAAGGGAATGGTTAGAGGGTTGCCGTGTCTTGAGATCTCTTCAAATGTATGTGAAGATTGCTTGGTGGGAAAACAGMAGAGAGATCCATTTCCTCAAAAAGCACATGGAGAGCTTCTCAGATTCTTGAACTCATGCATGCTGATATTTGTGGACCAATCAGCCCCATGTCCAACAGCAATAAAAGGTACATGATCAGTTTTATTGATGATTATAGTCATAAAGTTTGGGTTTATTTTTTGGTTGAGAAATCAGAAGCATTTAATACTTTCAAAAATTATAAGACTCGAGTGGAAAAAGAGACTAGTTTGGCTATAAAAGGTCTCCGAACTGATCGCGAGGGTGAGTTCACATCACTCAAATTCACTAATTTTTGCAGTGAGAATGGTATTCGAAGGCAACTAACAGCCGCATATACTCCTCAACAAAATGGTGTTGCAGAGCGAAAGAACCGAACAATTATGAATATGGTTCAGAGCATGCTTTTAGGAACGAAGATTCCCAAAACCTTCTGGCCTGAAGCTGTGAATTGGACAGTCCACATTCTCAATAGGAGTCCAACACTTGCGGTGAAGAATAAAACTCCGGAAGAAGCTTGGAGCGGATTCAAACCATCAGTCAATTACTTCAGGGTGTTTGGGTGCATATCACATGTTCATATCCCTGATTGCAAAAGGGAAAAGATGGATGATAAAAGTGTAAGATGTGTTTTTCTTGGAGTTAGTGAGGAGTCAAAAGCATATAGGCTATATGATCCTATTTCTAAAAAAATTATAGTGAGTAGAGATGTGGTTTTCGAAGAAGACAACAGTTGGGATTGGGAAAAAAAGTCATAAAGAAGTTATTTTGACTGACTTAACTTGGTGTAATAATGATAGTACAGGTGTTGGAGTTGAAGAAGAAGCTGAAACTGCTGAATATAGCAATTTTGAGGAAAGCAGAGTTGGTGGCTCGAATGGCTCAATAGAAGGAAACTCATCCAGCTCAAGTGAAGATTTCTCACTTGAATCTCTTGAGCAAAGGACAAGAAGGCAACCAATTTGGATGAGAGATTATGTAAGTGGAGAAGGCTTATCGGAGGAAGAAGACATGACAAATTTAGCAATGTTTGCTGCCAATGATCCAATTCCATTCAAAGAGGCACTAAAAGATGCAAAATGGAGAACAGCAATGAATGTGGAGATTGAAGCTATAGAGAAAAATGACACATGGGAATTGACAAACTTGCCTACTGKAGCAAAGAAGGTTGGGGTGAAATGGGTGTACAAGACGAAACTCAATGAAAGCGGTGAGGTGGAGAAATACAAAGCTTGTTTGGTCGCGAAGGGATACACCCAAAAACATGGTGTGGACTACACTGAAGTCTTCGCACCTATAGCACGTTTGGAAACAATTCGGTTGGTGATTTCTCTTGCAGCTCAAAAAGCGTGGACCATTTTTCAGCTAGATGTGAAGTCAGCCTTTCTTCATGGAGAACTTAATGAAGAAGTTTTTGTCGAACAACCTCCTGGTTATGAGAAAAAAGGTGTTGAACAGAAAGTTTACGAATTGAAAAAGGCTTTATACGGACTAAAACAAGCGCCACGAGCTTGGTATAGTCGAATAGAGTCATATTTTTCAAAGGAAGGTTTCCAGCGATGTCCTTATGAACTTACTTTGTTCATCAAAGTGAGAGAAGGTGGTAAAATTCTGATTATTTGTCTTTATGTTGATGACTTGATTTTTACTAGAAATGATGAGCATATGTTTGTTGAATTTAAAGATTCAATGATGCATGAGTTTGACATGACAGACCTTGGAAAAATGAGATATTATCTTGGTATAGAGGTATTGCAAAGTCAGATAGGGATTTTTATTTGTCAAAGGAAGTATGCACAGGAGGTATTAGAGAGGTTTGATATGGATAAATGCAATTCAGTTCATAATCCCATTGTTCCAGGTTGTAAGCTCATGAGAGATGAGATTGGAGTAAAGGTGGACAACAGTCGATACAAGCAAATAATTGGCAGCCTAATGTATCTGACCGCAACCTGACCTGATATCACATTTGTGGTAAGTCTCTTGAGTAGGTATATGGAGCATCCTACAGAGCTTCATCTTCAAGCTACCAAATGAGTGTTGCGATATTTGAAAGGGACATCTGACTTTGGAATATTTTATAGCAAGGGAGGAGATGATACGCTAGTTTCTTATACAGATAGTGACTATGCTAGAGATTTAGATGACAGAAAGAGTACTTCAGGTTATGTGTTCCTATTAAATTCAGGAGCTGTTTCATGGACATCTAAGAAGCAACCTATAGTTACTTTATCTACCACTAAAGCCGAGTTTGTTGCAGCAGCTTCGTGTGCTTGTCAAGCGGTATGGTTAAGGAGAATTTTGAAGAGTTTTAATCATGTTCAAAATGATGGCACAAGAGTTTTTTGTGGTAGCAGTTCAGCTATTGAGCTCTCGAAGAATCCTGTATTACATGGTCGAAGCTAGCATATAGATGTCAGATTTCATTTTCTTCGTGTACTAAAGATGGAGTTGTGAAGTTGGTCCACTGTCATACCCAAGAACAGATTGCAGATATTATGACCAAACCATTAAAACATGACCAGTTTGTGAAACTTAGAGATTTGCTTAGGGTTTGTACTGATCCAAATATAAACTGAATAGAATCAGTATTCAGTTTAAGGGAGGATGTTAAAGTTGTTAGCTGTTGATTTAGTCTTTGGAGTTTGTTTCAGTTTGTTGCTATTCTTTAGGAGTAAGTTGTTTGTTTCCTAATCAGCTGCCACAGTCTATTGCTATTCTTTAGGAATAAGTTGTTCATTTCCTAGTCAGCTGCCAYGTTAATAGGCATGTAAAATGTGGTTGTTTTTCTATTTTTGTTTCTTTTGTAAGGCTATTTATAGCCATATCAGTTGTTTCAATTTTAAGAACATGAAACATTCTCTCAACACTTGTTCATTTCAAACTGATTATACAGAGAGTTGTAACACTCATACAAGATAAGATAAACAGTGAGAGTCCTAAATAGAGTACAGTTAGGAGGGGTCATGTTGATCCTAGTTTACAATTGATAAGATAACTCTTATCCTTATCTATCCTAGAGTCCAGACTAGATCTGGATCGACTAGAGTCCAGACTAGATCTAGATCAAAATATGGTTATCTTGAATATGCCCCCTCAAGTTGAATGGCAGGATGTGAAGCTTGAACTGTAGAAGACCAAAACACGGCTTAGCTAGAGGCTTCATGAAGATATCAGCAACTTGATCTTCAGAACAAATGTACTGTATAGATAATTTGTTGGTCAAGCAAAGATCTCAGGGGAAATGGAAGTCAACTTCAACATGCTTGGTGCGAGCATGGAACACTGGATGTGCATCAAGATATGTAGCACCTAGGTTGAAACACCACATTGCTGGCTTCGAGACAGGGAAGCCTAAATCAGCCAAAATAGACTGAATCCATAAAACTTCTGTTATGGTGTTAGCAAGAGACCTGAATTCTGATTCCATACTGGTGCGAGCAACAGTTTGTTGCTTTTTGGAGCTCCAACTGATGAGATGTCTGCCTAAGTAAACTACAAAACCTCTCGTAAACCGACGGTCATCCGGACAAATGGCCCAATCGGCATCTGTGAAGGCATTCAGATGTAGAGAAGTAGAGGAGGAAGAGAAATATAGACTGTGATCAAGCGTGCCTTTCAGATAACGCATGATGTGTTTGATAGCGAACTAGTGTTCATCGGTTGGTGACTGAAGGAACTAACAAACCATGTTAACTGAGAAGGAAATATCTGGTCTAGCGAGAGTGACATATTGCAGGGCACCAACAACACTCCAATATTCAGATGGATCGGAGAGAGGTGTACTAGATGCTCGACTTAATCATGCTAATGCCGCCATCGGAGAGCTACAAGGCTTGGCTCCTTCTAGTTTAGTGTGATGCAGTAAAACAAGGATGTACCATTTCTGAGATAGATGAAGACCATCAGAATTAAATTAAGCTTTGATCCCAAGGAGATAGTGTAAGAAGCCAAGATCTTTGATAGGAAAAACAATAGAGAGCTTCTAAAGCAGAGAAGTAATAGCAAAAGGAGAGTTCCCGGTAATGATGAAGTCATCAACATACACCAATATGTACAAGTGAGTGGAGTTACTCTTGTAAAAAAATAATGAGGGATCAGCTACAGAGTTTTGAAAACCCAAATTAAGAAAAGATGAAGTCAATCGAGAACACCAAGCACGAGGGGCTTGCCGAAGCCCATATAGTGCTTTCCATAATTTGCAGACATAATCCAGGTAGTCAGGGTGTTCAAACCCCTTGGGTTGACGAACATAGATATCTTCAATGATAAGACCATGGAGAAACGTATTATTGATATCCAATTGTCGAATAGGCCACCGTTGAGCTGTTGCAAGAGCTAAAATGGTATGGACTGTGACTGGCTTCACCATCGGACTAAATGTATTAAAGAAATCTACACCGGAAACCTGATGAAAACCTTGAGAGACAAGTTTGGCTTTGTCTCGTCCCATAGAACCATCTGACTTTCTTTTAATCTTGAACACCCTACTGTTGATATGTAAATTTTGGTCCCAAAATATGAAATTGAATGAAAATGAGCTATTGGCCCACTACGAAAATGATAACAGAATTTGGGCCCAAAAAAAGATATTGGGTAGGGCCCACTACAAATCAAAGTGAATAGCAATAAGCACCTACCACGTGGAGGCTTGAATTTTGAGACAAATCCCACCGGTGAGTGGCAATTACAAAGGTTTTCTTAAACTCTCAAAGAGATCCCCTTTAATCATCATGGTGGGACCTAATGTAAAGGCCCACTAATCCAACTCATCAATCAATGAATGAGATCCTTCGCCACATGTTGAGCCCCATTAATTAGCATACTACATCCTACAAGATTAATTAACAAATTCAGCCCAGTAGGGCCAATTAAATGGCAATCAAACTTGAATGAAAATTTATAGAAAAGGTAAGRTGGCTGGCCATAAATATCAAGAGGGATAGCTTGACCGAACTAATAAAATCTTGGGGTCAAACTCTTCCTAATTAGCCATTTCAGAAAGTTTCGCCAATCAATGTTGATTGGATTATACCAAAATTGGTTGAGGAAATCTTGCCAACAGCTATTTAAAGCTAATCTTGTGGGTCCCCCCAAATTAAATGCTTGATTCAGATCTGAATTGGGTGGACTTTTCACTAAAAAAGGGGATGGGGGACCTTTCTTGTTTGGATGGTCTTTCTTCCATTCGGCTTCTCCTTCAACTTCTCATTAGAAACATTTCTTGCAAGAAGAAGAAGAAGAAGAAGAAGAAGAAGAAGAAGAAGAAGAAAAAGAAAAAGAAGAAGAAACGGGCTGCATCAAGATCAAGGGAAGAAAAGTCAGAATTTTGGCTCCTCAACCATTGAAGCATTGAAACCATTACAACTCCGTACAACGTCGACAAAAGGATTCCAGCCTTTGAGTTGCTACAACCAAAAGCTCCATCAAATCACTACAACCAAAAAAAAGAAAGAAAATTCTCCTATCTTGCGCACATACAATTGATCATTGCAAGTTCTTTCTACAATTACAAGTTGTCAAGCTTTTCAGATCGTGTTTATAACAAGCTACAAGTACAAGTTTGGGTTGTGTTCGTGACAAGAGAATCAGAGGGTTCCCTTTGCCAGAAAAAGAAAAAAAAAGAGTTTGTATCCCACTTAAATTTCTGCAAAACAAAAAAGTTAATTAAATTTCTTTGAATTTGTCTGCATTTTTTGTGACCCAAATTTAGCACGAAATTTGTGCCGACAAATTTTTGCCACGCCTGGTGGGACATCTATCAGTTCCATTGGCAATAGAATTAAATTGTTATTGGCATTGTCACTTAATTTCATTACGAGTCAGATCACTAAGTAAAAGGTCATCCATTTCCTTAGCTATTTTTCTATTCAATCATCCATTATTCTCATTAACATTTGTTTGGTAGTTGTAGGTACATGTTGATCACCACAACCATAATAGCACAGAAGGTGCTAAACCGATGTCATAAAGGTACCCATGACGAGTTCAGGACTCGGCACAAACATGTGATGAGCTCTAAGTCTACACAGGCTTGTGATGAACTCAGAGCCTAAAACGAGCTTGCGATGAGCTTAGGGCCACTATAGGCATGCAATAGACCCATAGCTACAACACCGAAAACAAACTCTAAGCCATCACGAGCCTACAATGATCATAAAGCCACAGTGAGGATGCAATGAGCTCAGATCCATCACAAATCCCCGATGAGCGTGAGGTCATCATGAACCTACAATGAGTTCAGAGCCATTGTGATTTTTCAATGAGCTCAGAGCCATCACAAACCTACGATGAGCTCATGTCCATTGTAAATCAGAGACAAGCAAAGAAACACGTGATTCACCAACGCCGCRCATGACAGAACGCCCAATAAAATTAGAAAAGACGCGTGAGATTAGTATTGATGTCATCCATGCCACATTAGTCTAGGAGACTCACAAAAGGAAGTAGCATATGTGTATTATGAGAATCCTCAGACGAAAGGAAACCTCATCCATGAAATATTTCATAAGACACATGGTGAAACCCTAGCAGTGTTCCTTGACAACCAACACCGAATCAAATATTCCCTTCCCTAGTGAGAATCAAACACTTTTAGCTCCTTCCTTTTAAGACCTCAGGATTTCTCCCTATAAAAGGAGGTCTGACTCGTAACAAGAATAACATTCTGTCAATTATAGCCTTTAGCCTACCCTTTGCCCTCAGCCTTCCTTCGTCCTTCAAGGAGACCCCCTATATGTAGCCTTACCACACCACTCACAGTAGTATTATGTTCTTGTTCTTAGATAGTTTATATTTAGTCTAGCCCATTTCTAAAATAATCTTTGGCATTGTTTCTTCAGTTCAAACATTTACCCAGGCTAAACCCATTTGTTTACATTTTGTTCTTTGGCTTTCATAGTTTATCGGTCTCTTTTGTTTATCATGGTTTATTTCACAATTTTCATACTTTTATCTAATTCCATGTTTCTTTCCACATATGTGCTGCTTCATATATGTTCTTTTAGCCCATCAATTATTAAATTTTCCTTGAAATTTAGTGAAGTAGAGGCCGGTTAAACTACGCATGTACGGGGTGCCTAACACCTTCTTGCACTGTACCTTGGTCCCCAAACCCATTAAGAATCTCACCCCCATTGGGTCAACAGTCACCAAGAAAATGAGTTTTCTTGAAAATCTGACTTTTCCTAAGTTCCCAATTCTAAAAATTTTAATGGCGACTCCATGCAAAAAAAAAAGGTGAACCGGTCCAATTTGACCCCTTCCAAGTGGTGACCCTACAAAGGATATTTGGAGACTTTGATAAAATTTCACAAGTCTTGAATTGGGATTAAGGAGTTAGATCTTGGATTTGATGGTTTCAATTGTCGATGAGTATTAAAATAGAATCTAGGATTGATAAAGGATGAAATGATAGTAAGGGGATATGAGATTTGGAAAATGCATATCTAAGGGCGATTTTGGTCCAAGGAATGAGATGGTTATTCAATCTTATGGATGCGATATGAGATCTAATGGCCCAATGCATTTGAAACTAAGTGGATTGCCTAATCATGGATTTTAGATTGGAATCTTGGTCATTCCATGGGATAAATGAGGGAATTTCAAATGAAATTTTGGTAGAGTGGTAAGGATTCGAGTCACAAGGTTAGTAGAAGAGTTTGATTGCATTAAGGATATGTAGATCCCAAGTTTTAGGCTCGAGAAGTGTCGAAGTGTTAAATTCATTAAAATGGAATCTATGGTGGATAGATAGTGAAATTTCGGAGTTTAAAGGTGAAATTTGGTGTGATTAGGTACTCAAGGATCTTGTTTCATATGACGAAGTATGATTGTGTGATGAATGTGGCGATTGGGCACAATTCAAACCATTTAAAGARAATCTTGTAGATTCAACGATGGATTTAGATGTAATTGAGTTTGTATTTCGTGCTCTTTGGGTTTTTTGGTGTTTAAGAGGGATTGAAATGGTATGATCAAGTGTTCAGTAATGAGTCGGGGTGTAGGCAAAGGACCATACAAAAATTAGATGTTGACAAAGGGCTTTGCAGGATATCTATTGCGACTGAGTATTCTTTAATGCAGCCATGGATGGTGCTAACAATAGGAGTTGTATTACTTGAACACTTTTTATTCTTTTTGTTTAACCACCTGTATACTCTTACCACTACTCATGGATGGTGGTTCTGGTTCTATTTGTATGGAGGCAATGGGTATGTAGTAACAAATTACCACAAATTATTTTTTGGCAATGATCTTATTCAAGTACTTTGGGCATAATGGGCCTATTTCTTGTGAAGTCATTTTTTCTAATTATCTCCTCACAATTTCTTTTTTATTTTTTAATATATGCCTTGTTTTGAAGTGTGATTAGTGCCAAAAACTTGTCCATTGGATTAATATACCATATTTTTTGTGCGTTAGTGTGTATAGATACCATATTTTGCAAGGTGTTAACTGGTTTGTTGGTAAGGCCTTCTATGGATTATAGCAAAGGCTTGGGATTGAATCCTGCCTACACCAAGGTTGGGGGTCATGGGCTAAGGGATGGGGTACCCCCATTGTGTTGCTCCATGGAACCAAAAAAAAAAGGTGGTACTAAATAAGATTTTTAGTCAAAACAAAGTAAAAGTTCTTAGTTAGCATGAGTATTCAACCAAACACCTTCAAGCCACTCCACCATCTCACCAAAGTTGTACGCACAACCCACTATCTCAAACCATCTTCCCTTCAGTATTTTGTATCACTAACCCTAGATTCAACCACACATTTATCACTACCTGCAAGAAAATTGCAGTTAGACCTTCAAAAGCTTAACGTACTCTTTGAGGAGGGGTGGTCAACCTCCTTAATTGGCTGCCTGACCTTGTGGGGCAGCCTTGTTTAATCCCTATCACAGTTACCAGGGTTCCTCATGGACACGCACACGCTCATGGGGACAATGCATGGATTGGCACTGCACAACACACTTCAATGGAAGGCCTTGTATGTGAGCATGGCCTAAGCATGACCCTACACCACACCAGCCTTGTGTCTAAGCTAATTGAGCTACCCCTTTTCCCATAGCATATGGGTGTGTTCAAGGCCCAGGGAGTGCCTCATACATCACCGGAAAAATGGTTGCCTCACACCATCAGCATTCCCCCTTTGGCACTTAAGCGGTTGCACCCATGGCCCATCAAGAGCCAACACAGAACCATACATAATGAGGTCATGATCCAGTGCCACTGACGTTGGTGGAGCAATCATCAAGCCAACACATGGCCCTTTCAGCACATTAGGCTTGTCATAGTCGCACATGGCCCAAACGACGCATGGGTTTCTTCCGCTGCAAACCTAACCTGTGACAACATGTTAATTTTGGCATTTAAGAAATTAAAAAATGTGGCATCAGCCTTTTTTTGTTATGATTTAAGGGTGTAAATGCAACGTGTCATAAACTTCAGGKGAGGTATTTTCTAGTAAGACTACTTTTGGTTTGGAAGAAAAGGTGGGGAAAGGAAGGAAAAAGTAGGGAAACGCAACCTTATTTTCCTTTCCCTACCCTTTCTTTCAAACCAAATACAGTTTTAGCAAAAAGCAGGATAGGTATCAACAACTATTTTTCTTTTCCCGGCAGCTATATCAACAACTGTTAGAAACTTCAAAGTAGGTTTCAGCAATTCACCCTTGGTTTAAATTTTTAATAACTTATATGTCCCTATTTGACAGTAGTTTCTTCATTTTCATACTAAGTTTTCTTTTTCTTTTAATTGCATGGTGATAACTACATTGCTTTAAGTAATATATGAGTGCTTTGTCTCCATTGAAATGTCTTGAATGCTCGATATGGAAGGAGTGCAAATACAAATCTGTAGTGCAAAACCTTGTATTTTATATTATTTTTCATGTGTTTATATTGTACATATTTGTATTTATATTCTTTCCAAACTGAGTTAGAGGTGCAATTTGGGAAGAGTATAAATACAAATATAGAGAGTGCAAATACATACAAATTAATACAAAATTCAATGTTTTGCACTAAATATTTGTATAAACGTAAAAAATTTCTCAACTCTTCAGGCTCTGTGTTGCATGTTAACCAAGACTAGTGCTGTGTCAATGGGTCATTCCTAGTCCAGGTCAAGATAGACCCACCGGGACCTAACCCATCTAGTAAATGTGCAGAACCGGTTCCATACCAGATCTTATTGGGACTGTTATTGGGATATGGAATCTGATTCAATAAGATCCGATTAAAATTGGCAATTATACTTTTAACCTATAAATTGAAAATAAACTTATGAAAAAATCTATGCTGCCAAAAGCCCAGAAAGAAATGATACCATGTGTTGGTGCTCGGAATGGCCGAGCACAACAAAGTAATTCYGCCCCTGGACTCCGAAGGCTGGCCAAAGGCTTTGAGGACTCAGAGAGGTCACCACAGAGGATGAGGTGTGGTGGACCCCGAGTACGGTAGAAGCCGAGGGTAGATGGCCGAAGTGCTGCAAGGCAGAAACTCGTCAGAGGCCCAAGGTGAGAACTCGAGGCAGAGTCTCCAACGGTCAAGTTAGTATAGAGTACGAAGGGAGAGTACCAGGATGGGATCCTAGTAGATAGTTATAGACTGAAGTCACTACCGCAGTTATTGCAATAGCRATTATGACAATAGCTATAAGTCTTGAGCTTTTGTAACACCCTTTACCTGGAGGGGGGTAACCCTATTTATACTTGAGTTGACTAGAGGTAGGTGGAGATGAACGCCTGAGATGGGAGTCGTATGAGCGCATCGTGGTTGGCTTCGTACGATGGGGGCAGGGTAACCCGTGCTGTAGTGGATCTCGCTCCCTAATCTAGCGCCTGTGGGCTGGGCCTCCCAGCCTCAAATGGGCTGGGTTGGGTCACCCCACATCACTTGCCCCCCACTCCCGAGGCCAAAGAGGAAAATTCGGCTTTGGCTGATGGGAGTAATAATGGTGAGCATCAGTGGGCCCGGCAGTCGAGGTGTACCCTGTGGTGGCATCCCCTTTCATGTCTCTGCCTGGTTCGTCTTTATGAGTTGAGCCGAGGATGCGAGTGGTTTATGGAAATGCGGCTTTGGACAAGTGATTCGGGAGGCACACTCAGTGCGGATGTTCTAGTGTCGTCATTTGGGCTGAGAGCATGGGGGGCCAAAGGTTGTTTAGGCCGAAGACCTATGGAGTCGAAGACTGTTTAGGCCTAAGACCTGTGGAGTCAAAGGCTGTTTTAGGCCAAAGACTTGTGAAGCCGAAGGCTGTTTTAGGTTGAAGGCCTGTGAAGCCCGAGGACCTGTGCCCAGGAGGGCTTTCCAGTCTGACCGGTGCATGCATTCGTGTGGCCGGGTCGCATAAGCCAGTGGTCCATAGTGGGTGGACATGTCGGTTCACTCAGAGCGTTGTTTCGCCTTCTGAGGGTGAGTGTCGTTTTATCTTCCGAGGGTGAGCATTTAGGGATGCAATGCAGTTGGATCGCAGGTGAGGAGGCGTTTCGCATCCGTTGGATAAGGGACGATCCGAGCGGTCGCTAGCGCATCGTTTTGCCTTTTGAGGTTGAGCATCACGGGATGCGCCATGATTGGATAGTGGAGGTAGTGGCTTCTTAGCCGATGGATCTCGAGAAATCAGGGTCATTCGTTCCTCTTTAATTAGGGCCCTTAGCAGCAGCATTCTTGTCATTTGCCTATAAGCGCCTTTGCCWTCAAGTGAACTCAGCTTCCAGACTCTCCAAGCTTCAACACTTTACTCTCACTTTTTCTTCCTCCACATTTCTTAGGTAACTTTAAACAATGTCTTTCTCAAATTCTGGTCGTGAGTGCTATGATCTTCCACGTGAGTCGGAAGGGAGCTCTTCCCATACCCCTTCTCCCCCTTTCCCCCTTGAGTCCTTCTACTCTTGTCCCCCTTCGGCAAGAGATCATGGTGCTCTAGGGAAGGGTAGCCCCTGAGGGTGCCGAAGGCAGCCGTCGAGGTGAGGACCCTCCCTGTGAGAGTGTCGCTTCTATGACACCAAGGGAGGTCGAAGGGGCCTGCCTAGCCAAGGGGGATGGAACCCTAGACCATGTTCCCGGAACGAGGGCTGCCTAGGTAGTAGCTGAGACTGATGTCCTCCACCAGGGTTTTGAGAACTATATGGATGGGGACCAGGTCAAAGCTCTAGCGATGCAGTACTTCATTCCCTCGTCCTATGGTATGAGGGTGCCCGAAGTAGGCGAACGGCTGTCGACTCCTAAGGAGGGGGAGATCTACGTCTACAAACATTTCCTCCAATTCGGTCTCTGATTTCCCCTTCATCCATTGATTTTCGAATTGTTGAGGGCGTATGGGATTACTCTCAGTCAGCTAGTGCCCAACGCCATTAGGACCATAGTGGCCATGCTGGTGGTGGCTTGGTTCTAGCAGTGGAGCTGACACTAAGGCTTTTTCGAGCGTTGTTTGTRCCAAGGAGGCATTCTTCTGAAAATGGCATGTACTACCTCCAACCCCGTCAGACCAAGCTGATAGACAACCCTTCTTCCATGTATAACTGGAAGGGAAAATTCTTCTTTCTATCATGCCCAGAGGGTTGGTCCTTCAAGTCGGGGTGGGGAGAGGTTAGCCAGGCTACAGAGAAGAGTGTCCCCGTGCTCACAAGTGAGGAGAGCGATGATCTCGCATAGTTGCTCAACCTGGGGATAGTCCGAGCTCAGCCCTTGGTGAAGGAGGAGGTCCCACTAGTTTTTGTGGGGCTCAACCCTGCTCCCCTCGGTAGGAAAGACCCTGCAGTCCTTTAACACGACCTTTTTCCCCCTCCCTTTTTCTTCTCTCTTCTCCTTTCTTTTGGTTGCCTAACTGATGGCTTTACTTTGTTTACAGAGGTGCCAATGGAATGGATGCCCGCAAGGCTGCTCTGGAACGTGCTCGCACCATGTAGAAGGAACGGGCCAAGATGCCTCAGAGGCCTTCCATGGGCAAAAGGAGAAGGTCTTTGCCCCTGCAAAGGGGGGGGGGGGTCTTCCCACCAGGTCCCTACCAAGGGGGCGAACGCACAGGTCCCTACCAAAGGGACTTCCTCCATCGAGGAGGGCCAACCGGAGCGCGAGGAGCAAGCACCGCAGAAACCTGCTGAGTTGCCGAGAGAACCTGCCGACGAGGTTGAGGCAGGGAGGAAGAGGCCGGTCGAGGGGGCCATGGGGGATCAACCGCAGCAGAAGGTGACTCACACCAGGAGCTCTATTGGTGATGCCTCGAGGGGGTCCCACACGGAGCAGATGGGGTCATTTCTGCTCCCATGTCGTTGGAGGAGCCCAGCGATTTGATTAAATCTTTTGCCCTCAGTGGGAGGTCTGCGAGGGGGACTCGATCCACAACGTGGGAGTTGGCCCAGTGCTGGTAAGCGAGTCCCTGCTATCTCAAGACGACTTCCAGATGTTGGGGATGACCCCTTACAAGCTGTACGACAAAGGGTTGCAGAGCCTGGCCGAGGTAACAGTTTATTCCTCTTTGCTTTTCTTTTTTCTTTCGTTCTTTTTGCTGGGTACTGACTGTTTTCTTGTTGCAGGTCTGCCTTCATTTGGTTGGTCTAGGGGATCGGCTGAAGTTGACCCTGGCTAATATGAATAACCTAGAGGCTGAGAAAGACAAGCTTCAACAGACTACCGCCAACGCCGTGGAGAAGTGCTGCGAGATGCAACAGTTCTTCGCTGATGAACAAAAGTTTTGCAAGGAGGCCGAGGAGAACCTGAAGAAGATGCAGGATCTTCTTGCCAAGGAGCAGATTGAGAGGGCCCAGGTCGAGAGCCTCATCTCCGAGGCTGAGTGGCGACTCCATCAAGCCGAGGAGAGCATGTCTGAGGTGAACARGTGGGTGGTCGTGGCAGAACGGAGGGCCGAGGAGGCAGTAAAGAAGGCTGCCGAGGCTGAGTAGAAGGCGGCTGGTGCTGAGAAGAGGGCCCAGGAAGTAGAGAAGTGAGCTGATGAGCAGGCCGACGTCACTTCTGGGGCTTATTTGGATGGGATCGAGGACACCAAGAAGGCACTCTTGGCGGTGCTTCTGGACTTCAATGTTGAATCTCTAAAGGTGATTCCCTATACTCTCAATGAGGCTGCTGGCTCCGCACTTCCTCTTCTAGCTGGTGGCAAGGCTTAAGCCAGGCTTCTTTCTCTCTTTTTTTTTTGTATATGTATTCRGCCTGAGGGGCCATAATTTTTTGTAAAGTCAAAATTTTTGTAATGAGTGAATATCAATGGGCATTTTTTGACTTCTGATTTTCCTGTTGTGTACTTGTGTTTGCTACATTATTTTTCCTTGTGTTTTTTGCGTTTTTGTTGTACTTATGCTTTTGCTTTGTTGTCGAAGGGTCCTTGCCCCTCCGAAAGGGAAATCACAACATGGGGCCATGGGGCCCCAATAGAACTGAGGCTCCCTTGGCTCTTGTATCCCTGCACGTTTGTTTCGACAAGGTCGAGCACAATGCTCCAAGGAGGCTGGCTTCTTTTGTTGGTAACGCTAAGTATGAAAGTCCAAGAGGTTAGCCTCTACCGAGATGGGGCGTTGAGGCCCGTGAGGCCTCAGCTGTCCTAGCATATTCTTGACGCATTAAGTTTTTAGCTAGGGTGTTCGCTACTTACTCATCAAATCCTAACGTTGGTCCAACGAGGGGGTATGGTCCTCAAAGGAGGCTATGCGACCTTGCCAGTCACGAAGCCGAAGAGTTGTAAGAGCTTAGTAGGTACATGCACTGAGCACTGAGGTGAAGAGGAACTTTGCTTCATCCGGTSGTTTTCCGAGTTCCATGTCCTAGGTACAGGTCTTCCATCTAGGTGCTCCAGGTGAAAAGTGCTAGGGTCGACGACTCTCTTGATTCTGTAGGGGCCTTCCCAATTGGGGCTCAACTTCCCTACTCCGGGTTCGGGGACCATGACTTTTCTAAGGACAAGGTCTCCCTCTTGATAGTGTCTTTCTTTGACCCTGTAGTTGTAGTAGCGGGCCACTCACTGCTGGTAAGTAGCTACCCTTATCTGTGCTTCCTCTCGGGTTTCTTACAGTAGGTCTAAGTTTTCTCTGAGACCTTCATCATTCTCGGCTTCATCGTATGCTTCAACTCGGAGTGTCGGCTGGCCAATCTCTACTATGATTACTGCTTTTGTTCTGTAGGTTAAGCCGAATGGAGTTTCTCCCATGGTTTTCTGAGGCATAGTTCGGTAAGCCCAGAGTACACTGTTCAGTTCTTCAGCCCATAGGCCTTTAGCTCGGTCCAATCTAGCCTTCAGTCCATCCAGTATTGTCTTGTTGGTGACCTCGGCTAGGCCATTGGTTTGGGGATATCCTATCGAGGTGTACTATTGCCTGATGTCGAGGGAGGCACACCACTCCTGGAACTTGGCGTCATCAAATTGCTTCCCGTTGTCAGTGACTAGCATATAGGGTAGGCCGAAGTGGCAGGTGATGTTTTTCCAAAAGAAGTTTTGGATGGCTCGCGCCGTGATGGTGACCAAAGGCTCGGCTTCTACCCACTTGGTCAACTAGTCTACTACAACAACGAGGTACTTTATGCCTCCCGTGGCCGGAGGAAAGGGGCCAAGGAGGTCCATGCCCTATTCGRCAAAGGGCCATGGGCTGCTGAGGGCTAAGAGAGTGGTGGCCGGCCTATGGCATAAGTTGACGTGCCTCTGGCAAGGGTCACACCTTTGCACCAATCTAGTTGTGTGCTTGTGGAGGGTAGGCCAGAAGTAGCCCTGCCTTAGAGCTTTTTGGGCTAGGGCTCTCCCGCCGAGGTGGTTACCACAAATTCCTTAATGAATTTCTTGTAGCACATAATTGCCCTCCTCCGGGTGGAGGCATCAGAGGCAAGGCAAGGTGAAGGATCTTTGGTATTGCTTTTCCTCCAACAGGGTATAGTGGGTTGCCTATCATCTGAGTCGCTTTGCCTCATTTCTGTCTTCGGGTAGTCATCCAGTTGATAGGAAGTTGACGATGGGATCCATCCATGAAGGTTCGACCTCTATGGGGAGCACTTGGACTTCTTTGATGGAGGGCCAAAGTAAATTATCAATGTGCGTGGTTTGGTCGAGGGATCTGCTCGAGGTACTTGCTAACTTGGAGAGAGCGTCGGCTCATGTGTTCTCGGCTCGCGGGACCTGTTGTAGGGAGAAGCATTGAAAGTGGCGGGCTAGATCTTGGACTTTAGCGAGGTACTTGGACATGCCTTGTTCTCTGGCCTCGTACTCACCATTCACCTGATTCACCACCAATTAAGAGTCGCTAAAGACTTCGACATGCGAGGAGCTGAGGTCCCTAGCAAGCTGGAGACCAACAAGGACGGACTTGTACTCGGCTTCGTTGTTCGATGCTTGAAAGTTGAAAACCTTAGCGCATACACCAGGGCAATATCATCTGGGGTGAGGAGGATGAGGCCCGCTCCACTTCCTTTAGCATTGGAGGAACCATTGACAAAGAGCTTCCATCGAGGTTGAGCCTCGTCATCCACATGATCCCCCTCAACGTCTTCTAGGGGCTGGCGAAGGGCTCGGCTGAAGGTGCATTCTACTATGAAATCTGCCAGGGCTTGTGCTTTGATCACTGGCCTCGGCTGGTACTAGATGTGAAACTCCAACAGCTCGATGGCCCACTTCGTCAGGTGTCCTGAGGTCTCAAGTTTGGCAATGACAGCCTTGAGGGGCTGGTTAGTCAAGACCACTACAATGTGAGCCTAGAAATACGGTCGGAGTTTCCTTGCTGAAATCACAAGGGAGAAAGCTAACTTTTCTATCTCAGGGTACCTAGTCTCGGTGTCGTAGAGGACCTTGCTGGCATAGTACACCGACTTTTGCACGTCGTATTCCCTGATAAGGACTGAACTGACTGCTTCATCCCAGGCCGAGAGGTATAAGTACAAGGTTTCCCCCTCGATCGGTCGGGCGAGAAGGGGAGGCAAAGTAACTTATGCCTTGAGCTCGTCAAAGGCACGTCGGCACTCCTCCATCAACTGGAACTCTTTCAACTTTATGATGGCACRGAAGAAGGGTAGGCAGCAGTCGGCTGACTTTGACATGAAGCGAATAAGGGCTACTATTCTGCCGGTGAGTTTTTTGGGTCTCCTTCACTATCCACGGGGGTGCCATACATAGTATGGCCGGTATCTTCTCAGGATTAGCCTCAATGCCTCGCTAAGTGACGATGAAACCTAGGAATTTGCCTGATGTAACACCGAAGGCACACTTGTTGGGGTTGAGTTTCATGTTGTACTTCCGCAAGGTGTTGAAGGTCTCGGCTAGGTCTGAGACGTGGGTCTCGGCCTTTAGGCTCTTTACTTCCATGTCATCCACATAGGCTTCAACGTTCCTCCCCATCTGCTTTTTGAACACCATGTTGACACAACACTGGTAGGTGGCCCCCACATTCTTCAGGCTGAAGGAAATCACACGGTAGTAGTATGTGCCATGCTCGGTGATGAATGAGGTTTTCTCTTCATCATCTAGGTGCATCTTTATTTGATTGTATCCGGAGAAGGCATCCATGAAGATAAGCAGCTCGTACCCTATAGTGGCGTCAACAAGGTGGTCTATCCTCGGCAAAGGAAAACTGTCATTAGGGCAGGCTCGGTTAAGTTCTGTAAAATCAATACARATCCGCCATTTCCCGTTATCTTTCTTTACCATAACCACGTTTGACAACCAGTTAGGGTAGTGTACCTCTCAGATGAAGCCGACATTGAATAGCTTTTCAACTTCCACCTCTACGGCCTTCCAACGTTCCGGTGCAAAGTTCATCTTCTTTTGCCGAAGTAGCCTAGAGCTTAGCTCCACGCTTAGCCAATTCAGATAGGCTCTCAGGGGGAAGGTTGGACCGACACAAACTGTTTTGTCGGGTTCATCCTCGTCTAGGGGGACCGAGACAAGGTCCTCAGCCGACTGGCCTCGACATGTTGGTTGCTCCCTAAGGTCAAGACCCTCTAGTGGCAGAGCTTCATTATTCTTTCCCTTCAGCGCTGCCACATAGCACTGGCGGGCAGCATGTTGGTCCCCACAAACAACCCCGACGCCACGCTCGGTGGGGAACTTCAAGGCAAGGTGGTAGGAAGAAATGGCTGCCCGGAGTGCGTGAAGGGTTGGCCTCCCCAAATGAAGGGATGAGAGATCCATCCTATGGACGCCCAAAGATTGCGGAATAAG
>NW_010729505.1:85458-115524 GCF_000365185.1 Nelumbo nucifera | reverse complement strand
TATGGTTACGTGTACCTAATGACACACAAGTCTGAATTCTTTGAAAAGTTCAAAGAGTTCAGACAAGAGGTCGAGAAACAGTTAGGGAGRRAAATTAARRCYMTTCRATYRGATCGAGGTGGCGAGTATCTCTCTGATGAATTCAGGGACTACTTGAAGGTCAACGGGATAGTATCATAGTTGGCTCCTCCTGCTACACCGCAACTTAACGGTGTTTCAGAGAGGATGAATAGGACCTTATTGGATATGGTCCGGTCACTTCTCGTACACTCAGAGTTACCCACATCCTTTTGGCGATACGCATTAGAGACTGCGATATACGTGCTGAATCGGGTTCCAACCAAATCGGTTCCGAATACTCCATACGAACTTTGGACCGGAAAGAAACCAAGTGCTAGACATTTGAAGATTTGGGGTTGTCCTGTGCACGTTAAAAGAACGAGTGCAAACAAATCGAAATCCAAGACCAGCCGTTGCCTATTCATATGCTACCCCAAAGGCTCAATGGGTTACCTTTTCTATGACCCAAGTGAGCAGAAGGTGATCTGCAGCCGAAATGCACAGTTCTTGGAGAATGATTATATCCTGGACTCCCATCGTCAGGAAATAGTTCTTGATGAGGAGAGGTCAGGACCAGTGGGAGGGGTCCCACAAGTTCCAGGTATTGACCAACCTAGAAGATCTACCTGGGTATCCAGGCCACCAGTCCATTTTGGCCATGATCCGGATAGTTACCTGGTGGAARCCTTGACTAGTGAGGAGGATCCCGTGACTTATGCGGAAGCTTTGTTGGACATTGATTCCCTAAAGTGGGTAGATGCCATGAGAACTGAGATGGACTCAATGGAGACCAATGGAGTCTGGACTCTGGTAGATCCGCCCCCTGGGGTAAAAGCAATTGGTTGCAAATGGATCTATAAGAGGAAGAAGGGCCCTAATGGTAAGGTTGAGACCTACAAAGCTCGTTTGGTGGCAAAAGGGTATACTCAGAAAGAGGGCATCGATTATGAGGAAACCTTTTCACCCGTGGCCATGCTTAAATCCATTCGGATCCTGCTAGTTGTAGCAGAATACCATGACTACGAGATTTGGCAAATGGATGTCAAAACTGCGTTCCTGAATGGAGATCTTACTAAAGATATCCATATGCAGCAACCGCAAGGTTTCATAGCTGCAGGTCAGAAACACATGGTGTGTAAATTAAATAGATCCATATACGGACTTAAGCAAGCTTCTGGGAGTTGGAACATCCGGTTTGACTCTACCATCAGAAGGTTTGACTTTGGGCAGAACCTGGATGAGCCCTGTGTTTATAGGAAGTCCAGTGGGGATAAGGTTACGTTTCTGGTTCTGTATGTAGACGACATTCTACTCATTGGGAATTATGTAGGAATGCTGACTACAGTGAAAGTATGGCTTTCACTGCAATTCTCCATGAAAGATCTTGGAGAAGCCTCCTATATACTGGGTCTTCGACTCAATAGAGATAGATCAAAGCAGATAATAGGATTATCCCAATCTGCTTACATTGACAAAATTTTCAAGAGATTCAACATGGAGAAATCCAAGAAGGGAAATGTTCCATTCAAGCACAGAGTCACTCTCTCCAAGAAGATGTCTCCCAAGACTTCTGAGGAGATTGAAGGCATGAAGGACGTTCCCTATGCCTCAGCCATAGGGAGCATCATGTATGCCATGCTGTGCACTCGTCCTGACATTGCTCAGCCAGTGAGTGTGGTAAGCAAATTCCAGGCCAACCCAGGGCAGGAGCACTAGACCGCTGTGAAAAATATACTTAAGTACCTCTGAAGGACAAAAGAGTTTTGTCTGGTATTCGATGGTAGCTCACTACAGATCTCGGGGTTTACTGATGCCGATTTCCAGTCGGATCCAGATGATAGAAAGTCTACATCTGAGTATGTTTTCACGATAGGATCGTGTTCTATTTGCTGGAAAAGCAGCAAACAAGGGTCCATGGTAGACTCCACAACCGAAGCCGAATACATTGCCGCAAGTGAAGCTGCCAAGGAAGCCCTGTGGATGAAAAAGTTCGTTCACAAATTGGGAGTAGTTCCGTCCAGCACATCACCCATCCCGTTGTTGTGTGACAACAATGGGGCGATTGCTCAGGCTAAGGACCCACGAGCCCACTCGAAGTCCAAGCACATCGAGAGGAAGTACCATGTCCTACGAGAGATTATTGGTAGAGGGGACATCCTGATTCAGAGGGTAGCATCAGCGGAGAATGTAGCAGACCCATTGACTAAGCCACTGACACAGAAAGTGTTTGAGAAACACGTGGAAAGTATGGAACTCCGGCTTATTCCAGATTGGACCTAAGTGCAAGTGGGAGCTGTTAGATAGTTGTATGCCCTTAGCTCCAATCAAATTGATGTACTTATGACATTTATTGTAAATGAATAAAGTACTTATTTGATTCATGTTATAGTGGTGTGTTTCTGTGTAATACCCTTAAACTGGACACTTAATGAGACTCATGTTAGTTTAGAATGTTCATAGCCGTTGGATAAGTCTGGGGAGATTTATCCTGCTAAGGCTGACACTGATGTGCCGCCAAGTGTTGGGGTGGCCTGTCTCAGCTGCCAGGGTGAGACCCGAGGTACATGCAATGTAGGTTTACTTGAAACCCTAAACCGGACTAGATTTATAATAATGCCTTGGACCTTGGAGATTAGTGGGCAAAACAAGAAAGTTACACCTGACCCCTAGACTCGATTATGATACTGCACTAGATGTCGGATTGGGCTGTCTTTGATATGACAATCAGTGAGATCCTTAGAGGGGATCAAAACCTGGGTATGTTGGGACAATCGGAGAATTCATCTGAGTGGGTGATCATAGTGACAGGATCAGCCCCTTTGTCGGACAAAGGTAATGATCGGGGATGCACTCTCTCTGATGGAAACCAAGACTGTCGGCAGCCGATTTCAATCGTTGAAAATTGTTTTGCAAAATATATTTTTTATACGGATATATATATTATGGTTTCAAATTTTTTGCAAAAGGTTTTAATTCCCAAGATCCATGTGAGTAGAGAGTGCAACACTGTTCCTTGCAGCTGAGGGAGAGGTCCTCTCTTGTCGTGCAGTGTTTGATCATTATGGGCTGAGTGGTTAAGTGTAAGACCATTGAGGGTAATGTCTGATGGGCTAATCTTGCATCTGCCCACTGTCCCTGGGTGTTACAAGGTGGCTTGGCCCATGGACCACTTAGTGTAAGTGTTGGGCCCATAGAGTCCATGTGAAGGGCTCAGGGGGTTCACTGGGCTTTTTAGTGAATTTGGTAAGGCCTTGTAACAAAGGCTGAGCCAAACCCTTGTGGCTGATGTATAGATCAATGCTTTGGTCCCACGCCATACATGGAAGCCCAACTGGGTAGTAGTTTAGAAGGCTATGTGAGCACATATACTTATTGGGCCTGAAGCCCATTTCGAATTGGGCTTATTTGATCAATTAAATAAAGGGGCGAATCTGAGATTAGATTAGCAGATAGGATAGGGTCTTAACCTTATCCACTTAGAGAGTCCAGATCTGAATACTGATTCAGATCTAGAAACCTCCTAATAAGATTAGGAGAGGGCTGATCTAAACTGCAGATAAGATAAGGGTTAGAAATCAAGTTTCACATGGCCAAACCAGGTTTGGGGGCTAGCCGAATTTACCAAAATATTCTAACCCAACCTGGAAACCAATTTCCCGTTAATTTTGAAATCTGAATTTTCTAGATCAATCTTGCTCTAAACGGAATCAGATTTGAAACCCAAATTAAAAGTGATCATACCTGATACAGTGACCACAAAGCGCAATTCCTAGAGTGGTAGTTCATGTCCAATATCAATCCCAAAATCGGCGCCCAACTGAAGATGGTGCAGTGTGTATGTGAAATTGATTCAACAACACCATTTTAGAAAAATTGGACTCCAACTTGCTTGGATCGAAGTGGGTATCTGAACCAAATGTACCCTGATGTTTTTCTCACAAAAACAAAATGGGGGACTGATAGAAGTCAGTCCCTAACAATGCTAGGTCGAATTAGGGTTTCTAAGAGGTAAGGGAGAAGAGGAGAGAACAAGAGAGTGGAAAGAATAAACTGAATTGGACTCTCCCCTCCTCCTTTATATAGTGCACTCTCCTAATATAATTAGGAGCTGATCCAAATCAAATTTGGATCAAGAATCTATCTTTAATTGATAAGCATTATCCTCTTAAAAGGATAGGTGCTCCATACCCAGATTCATGCCCATTTTCAACCCAAGTTAAGTTGTCATGTGATCACTTAACTAATCATATTAGTAATGGGCCTTAGGGCCATTTTCTCTATTTGTTCATGTCCTAAGGTGTTGCATGGCCACACAAGTTCATAAGGGTCCGGCCCTACCTTTGGAAGAGATTAGTCTGAATTTACTGCTCATGGCAATGAACCCTGACCCAATCAGCTTGGGCTTAGTTTGGGCCCAACATTAACACATAAATGACCCTTGGATTCATCCACCCTATTAAGACCAAGGATAATGGACTTGTGAAAGATAAAGCCTGTCATGTAATCAGCCCTGTAATGGTCTCTTGCACCTATCCTCTCGGCCTATAATCATCAGAACACTACCCACTGGGAAGGACCTCTTCATTGACTAGAAAATGCAATGTCACACGCTCTGCTTGGATGGGATCCTGAGATTAAAACCATTTGTAATTTTTTTTCATAAAATAGTAATATAACATATAAATATATTTTGCAAATCAGATTTCAAATATAGTTAAAATCCACTGTTGGCAGTTTAGGTTTCCACCAGAGAGAGTGCAAGGCCTGATATTCTCTTTGTTTGACAATGAAGTCGATCCTATTACTATGATCACCTACTCAATTAATTTCCTAAATGCCCCAACATGCCCAGGTGTTTGACCCTTGATGGATCTCACTGGTTGGCACATCAAATACAGCACAGTCCAATACCTACTGTAGTATCATAATTAAGTCTGGGGTCAAGTGCAATTTTTCAATTTTGTCCATCTATCACCAAAGTCCAAGGCATAAATAGAAATCGGTATGGGTTCAGTGTTTCTTCAAAACACCCACTAGTTGTGCTTGGGGTCTAACCCTAACAGCTAAGACAAGTTGTTCCACTAATTCAGCAATACGCTAGTGTCAACCTTGTCAGGATAAGTGGTTGACAATAATCTAAACTAACATGAATCTCATAAGTGTCCAGTTTAAGGAGTAATTCACAAAAACATACCAATTTAACATAAAACAACAATGTACTTTATTCATTTACTATTAAATGTTTGTGTACATCAATCTTCCAGTCTGAGATTGTACCTCAAATTTGCAATTTAATAGAATTTGATTTCCATTCCAAGTTGAATGGTATTCCTTTTTAAGCAAGAACATAGGGGCCTTAAGCCCATGAGGACTTAACCAAGTTAGGCTTGATAGGGAAAGATGGCCAAGCACTAAGTTTGTTGGACTAAAATCTATTGCTTCATTGGTCATATCAATGATCCTAGACCCATTGCCAGTAAAAACCTAGCTTGAACAAAGAAGGGTTGGGAAATTAAACTAAGGAATCGAACGGTTAAACCCCCTCATGCCTCATATAAACTAGCTCAATAAAAAAATAGCATTACTACCCCTAGTTATGCCAACCATGTCGTTGCACTAACATCCCAAGGCTTCATCACATTTCAATCATAGAATATCGGTTGGTTTATCTGAGGAATTAAATAGTTGGAACCTACATAAAGGCTTTGGTTAGACCACCTTGGCTATTGATCTACCCTAACTAGTTTTCAACAAAAGAACAAGTCACAACAACTTTTAGTTAAAGGCAATGTTTTATTACTATTAACATAAAAGGGGCCTCGATAGCCCAAGGCATACATCTAGTAATCAGAAAGGAAAAGACAAAAGTACCAAGGATGTGGGCTTGAAGCATGTACACTTAAAAAAGAAAACAAGAAAGAAGTCAGGCATCAAAACTAGGGACATGCTCTCATCCCTTGGCTTGGTTTCCTCCATTGTCTCAATTCGATGCAAGAGACTCCTCTAGAGTAGACTCAACATCCATTAAGTTCAAGTCCAAGTCAGCATTAACCCTAACGACCACATCCAAGCACATAGTGAATTTGTTCAAGAAAGCAATGGCCCCATACTTATACAAGGAATCCTAGAAGTCTTTGATACCCTAAAATCTACCACAACCCGAGCCTTCTCCTTAGCTGCCTTGGTCCTCCCCTCAGAAGAGGATAGCTCATTCTTCAGTCCATTCTACTCTTTAACTTGTCGATCTCAGCCTTGTAGGCCTTGTCTTCCTTCATCATGGTTGTGTATTGCAACAACACTTGGCTTAGACAGTCATAGATGACATTAAAAATGAAGGCACCCTGAATTGAGACAAGATGGTTAGTGATGAGGGGAAATTTGGTCCTCCCAATCATATAGTGACACGTGGCTTTCGAATGACACCTCGGCATTGAGTCAGTGGACCAACTTGGTGAGTTAGCTTGGAGCACCTTGCTCAAGCCGACCTCCACCTCGGCAAAGCCGAGCTAGCAGACCCCGTAAGATTACGGTGACCTATTCTAGGATCCAGCCGAACTGAGAGGACCTAAGGCGACCTACGAGGAAGAGCTCGCTAACCGTCCCCAATAGTTCCCTACCAAAAGGCGACTGACCTCCACTTCGGTAAGGCCGAGTTGGCAGACCTCGTAAGATTATGACAGCCTGTTCTAGGAGCCATCCGAGCTGAGAGGACCTAAGGCGACCTGCAAGGAAGAGCTTGCTAACCGTCCCCAATAGTTCGCTACCAAAGGCGCCGATAGCGTGACCGTTAAGACGGCTCACTGTGTTGTGCACCAGATTCTACGTGAACGAATCGTAACTCCCACAAAGATCTCTCAACTGGCACCTTAATGCACCTAAAAAAATAATGAAACAGTTCCACAAAGAGCTCAAGATAGTTACCCTAAGCTCCCTCAGTCCAGGAGCCTATATAATGCACCTTATTACCGAGTGCACTTTCAGCTCGTCTACCCTTGAAGCGATTGAGCCCATAACCACATCAGAGGCTTCGACCAGTGTGGCACCAGCCCCAGCCTGCGAGATCGTGAGCTAGGAAGAGGAGCCTTGGATACTTCATGTAGATGACTCGTCTAACTAGAGTGGGAGCAGAGCTAGGTTGATATTCTTTGGACCTTGTGAGGTGAAACTGGAGTACGCACTCCAATTCCTGTTCCGAGATTCAAAAAATGAGGCCAATTACGAGGCACTAATAGTCGGGCTGGCACTAGCGAAGGAGGTCAGAGCCAAGCATCTTGTAATTTGTAGGAACTCGCAACTCGTGGTGAATCAAGTAAATGGTGAGTATGAGGCGCGAGAACCCTCCATGTCAGCCTACTTTGCTAAGGTATGGGAACTCCTACCCAACTTCCATTCTTGGTATCTCCAACAGATTCTGAGATCGAAAAACACATAGCCGAACTAGATAGATCCAACCTTCGACTACATAAGACATGGCGTATTGCCAAAAGAACAAAATGCAACTCAACTTATAGAACAACAAGCACCTTGCTACGTGATAGCGGCCGAGCAGCTCTATAGAAGATCATTCATGTACTACAGAGTTGAGCTGGATAAATCCAACCTTTGACTACATAAGACAAGGCGTATTGCCAAAAGAACGAAATGCAATTCAGCTTATAGAACGACAAGCAGCACGCTACATGATAGTAGGCAAACAACTCTACAGAAGATCTTTCACATACTACAGAGCCAAACTGGAAAGATCCAACCTTCGACTACTTAAGACAAGGCATATTGCCAAAAGAACGAAATGCAGCTCAGAGGATAGAATGACAGGCAGCTTGCTACGTGATAGTAGGAAAGCAACTCTATAGAAACTGGAGATCGCGAGATAGGAAGAGGAGCCCTGGATACTTTAGGTGGACAGCTCGTCTAACCAGAGAGGGAGCGGAGCTGGGTTGATATTCTACAGATCTAGCAAGGTGAAACTGGACTACGCGCTTCTGTTCTTGTTCCGAGATAAAAACAATGAGGCCGAGTATGAGGCACTAATAGCTAGGCTGACACTAGCAAAGGAGGTTGGAGCCAAGCATCTTGTAGTTTGCAGGATGAGGCGCAAGAACCCTCCATGTCAGCCTACTTGGCTAATGATGAGTACATGGTTTACTTACAATTTATGCAGTTTTTGTATGGATTTTATGCTGGTTTGATTGAATTTCACCCCATCTTAGCTTGATTTCAAGAAAGAATTCAGGGAAAAACAAACTCAAGAAAAAGAAGGCATAAAGCAAGAAAAGAGAGCCAGAATTTAATTAATTTAGCCAAACAATGAGGCCGAGTATGAGGCACTAATAGCCAAGCTAACAGTAGCAAAGGAGGTTAGAGCTAAGCATTTTTTTAGTTTGCAGGAACTCACAACTCATGGTGAATCAAGTAAATGGGGAATATGAGGCGCAAGAACCCTCCATGTTAGCCTACTTGGCTAATGATGAGTACATGGTTTACTTACAATTTATGCAGTTTTTGTATGGATTTTATGCCAGTTTGATTGAATTTCACCCCATCTTAGCTTTATTTCAAGAAAGAATTCAGGGGAAACCAACTCAAGAAAAGGAAGGCATAAAGCAAGAAAAGAGAGCCAAAATTTAATTAATTTAACCCAGCCCAGCCAAGAGAGCAATGGAGGAGCAATCAGTCCATGCAGCCCAAGCTACACTCTTTGGGAGAACCCAAAGAGAGAGCCTAGCAAGAAGGTTAAATTTGGCCCAGCAAAGAGGAGGCCCATTTCAGCCCAAGAGCAGCCTAGAGTGCAGCCAAAACATGCTCAAAACTCAACTAAGTTGCAGCCCAAAGTGTAGCCCAAAGGGAGCAAGGGGCGGCAACTTCTAGAGGCTTCAAGAAGGAGAAAGGGGGCAGCACTCTAGAAGGTTCAAGAGGGGTGAAGTGCACCCAATTCTAGAAGCTTCAAGAGAGGCCTCTAGGCTCCTTGAAAGCTTATAAAAGGAGGTCTCTTGAAGGGGGTAAAGTGTTCAATTGCCTAAGTTCAAGACTCTCTAGTCCCTTGGGTTCGAAATTTAAGAAGAGGAGAAGAGAGAGAGCTAGGCGCAAAAGAAGGAACTAAGGAGATCCAAGTATCCAAGAGAGAAGAAGGTGAGTTCGAAGGAGGGGAAGCTTGATTGAGAGATCTATGTTACATTCTTACTCAGTTTTTGTTTTCTTTGAATTCGAATTCAACTTTAGATCATGTAGTTTCTCTTCCTTTCTTTCTTTCTTTCTTGCTATAATGGAGATTGAATGTTATATATTCAGATTATATAATTAAGTTTTCTTGAATCATTCGAATGGATTAGATCCAGCATTTGATGTTTTTTGAATTAGATAATTGATTGTAGAACTTATGGGCCGAATTATTCTCTTACAAATCTAGATCTGAAGTTTCAAATATGAGATTTGTAATGTCTGAAATGCTTGAAAAAGAATTCAGACATTCATTATTCAACTGGGCCGATCTGTTCTAACCTCTTAGAATTTCTAGAGTGCTTGAGTGAGACTCTAGAAATTCAGATCTGCTATTTAAGAACTGAATTGAATGCAAGGTTAGAGATAACTTGCATAATTCAGTTGGTGATCAATTCAATCTGAATTGATGCCCTTGAATTGTTTGATCTAATGCATGCATGAATGATTAGATTCTTGATAGAGATATAAGAATCATCATTCATTCATAGGATGAACAAGCACTTGAAAGAGGCTGTTCATTGCCTTGGGGTTTCACCAAACCAAGGCTGAATCATACTCTATTCGAATGATCTAAGAGGGCTGATTGTTGAATCATGAATTTGTAATTTTTGCCTATTCTCTCAACTTGATTGCAAGGTGTTGAACCAATGCCTATTAGGTAGTTTGTAGTTTAGATTTTCAGATTCGAATAAACTGTAGTATTCGGTTAATCCGATAAGAGCTGGCCGGTTTAGTATTAGTAGTTGCTACCTAAATCCTCGTGGGAACGATACTCTACTCATCTCTTTATTACATGAGTGGCTAGTGCACTTTCTAGTGTCACAATGATCCATCAAGTTTTTGGCGCCGTTGCCAGGGATTTATTGTAGCAATATTAGGAACCATTAGCAATTCTTAATCTGATTTGTAGCTTTGCATTTATTGTTGGTTTTCAATTTTGCATCTTAAATTTCAGCTTTGAATGCAATGGCTTCATTGAAGGAGCCGGTTTCCTCTCTTAATACTTGATTGCTCCATCTTTAAATTCAGTTTTAGTTGAGTTTATGTAGATCTGATCACCTCAAAAGAGTACAAATCTGATTGCATTACTTGTTGTTTCTTGAATTCAGCAATCAGACCTGCACTCACATAAAAAGATTTTGGCTGCATTACTTTCTTTTGTTTTAGTTTTCTTCCATCAAGCTTTTGGTATGTGTGCTTTCATCTTAAAAGAAAAAGAAAAAAAAAATAGTATGTGTGCTTTCAAACCTGAGCTTCAAATCTGTAACTCACCCCCATTCGAAGATACATCAGGACTGGTGAGAAGCAAGCTAGAACAACTCTTGTACATACCTAAGATCAATGGTATTGCATGATTTCAGACCTGATATACTGATCTCAAATCTGTATACACCAATACACCCTGCTGAATTCTCATATCAGCCCTGATAACTATGGTTCTAGCTACTAAATTTAGCATCAGTAGCTGCTGAAGTGCAAAATTACAGATCTGAAGGTGTAAAGGATTCTTGCATATACCCTCATAAACTTCAGATCCCAAGGTATAGAAATCATGTACAACATTTGTACGCTATTAGGATGGTGGTGTGAACTCAGATTGCAGATCTGAAATCATCTGAATTCATATCAGAGTTCATCTGAACTCAGACTTGAACTCATCTAATTCAGATCTGAATTCGGCTGCTATCAATATATGGGAGGCAAGTTAGAAGAGACCTGATTTGGAATCAGTGGATATGCATGAATTTAGACCTGATACACTGATCTGATCTCGGGTTATGCATGATTTCAGATCTGATCCACTAATTTCAGATCTGAATACACTTGCACCCATTGCCAAATTTCTATATCAGCCCTGTCCTAGCAACAAGTAGTTGTTGTATATGATTGAATAAGTAGCTGTTGTAATTCCAGCTGCTGTAAAAGCTCACAATAACATCAATGGCTGCTGTAGTTGCAGATCTAATTTCAGGTCTCTGTAATTCATTGCTGCATACAAGACATATAAGTTGGGACTTGAAGAAGAAGCCTAAAGCTCTTGGGTTCAGTCCTATTTCAGACCTAATTGCAATAGATTTCAGATCTACTTATTAATATTAGACTTGGAATTTGCATTTCTGTAGGTGGTTGTTCTCAATAGCTAAGATTTCAGATATGTCAAAGTAATTTTCATTGCTGAAGATTGCATAAGGTTTATACAAGTTGGAACTTGAAGAGTAGCTTAAAGCTCTTGATTCCAATCCTTTTTCAGATTTGGTTGTAGTAGATTTCAGATCAACTTATTGATGTTAGGATTGGAATTTTGTATTCTAAATAATTGTCTTGTACATTCCAGTAGCCACTGATCTCAACTTTGAAATCAGATTGGTACAGTGAGAATGAATTTGTAAAATTGTAGTAGCTTTCCGATCTGATCTCAGATCTATGTAGAACTGATGTCTGAACTGTAGGTACAGATTTCAGATCTGAGTCGAAATGATTTCAGACCTGTATACTGATGGTGTGGCTGCTGTGATTTCAGATCTGATATTGTATACTGAATACTGAGAAAATTTTTCTTTGTAAATTGCAGTAGCTAACTGATTTCAGATCTGATATTGAGAGAGAAATTGTAAATTGCTGTCCTACTCTTAGTAGCTACTGAATTCAGATCTGTACATTGATATTTAATAGCCTTTCATTAGTTCAGATCTGTATACATTGGCTTATGCTTTTCTAACTTCAGGGCTGAGTTGTGCGATTGCTGATTTGCTAAAACTTCTAGATTGGTTAAATTGTATTCTTAGTTGCCTTGTACATTTTAGTTAGAGTAGGATCATTGATTGGTTAAATTAATCATATTCTTTTATGGATACTAATCTTTTTATTGCTTTGACTTTTACAGTTTATGACAAGCAGACCTGAACTGGAGGAAATTCTTTACGATCTAGAGATTGAAAGGACTCTCCGTATCCGCCTAAGAGCTGCTCAACAAGTCAGACTGGAAATAGAAGAGATAGCTGAACCTAGAACCATGATGGATTATGCCAAGCCCACCCTAACTGGGGCTGCTTCGAGCATTGCGAGGCCGGCCATTGCTGCTAATAATTTTGAAATCAAGCCAGCCATAATTCAAATGATTCAAAACACGGTTCAATTTTGTGGTATGGCTCACGAAGACCCAAATTCCCATATAGCCAATTTCTTGGAAATTTGCGACACCTTCAAGCATAATGGAGTAAGTGATGATGCTATAAGGCTGAGGTTATTCCCATTTTCATTAAAGGATAAGGCCAAGGCTTGGCTAAATTCATTACCAGCCGGGTCTATAGCCACTTGGGAAGAAATGGCTAGCCGATTCCTTTCTAAATACTTCCCTCCCTCGAAAACAACAAAAATGAGGAATGATATTACCACTTTCTTCCAACAAGAAGCTGCTAAGGAAGGTTCTTCATCATGGCCTTCCGATATGGCTGCAAGTGCAGACCTTTTACAATGGTCTAACTGATTCAAATAAGACCATCCTAGATGTAGCATTCGGGGGCTCCATCAATAATAAGACCCCGGAAGTGGCCCATGCACTCATAGAAGAGATGACAGCCAATAATTACCATTGGCATTCAGAAAGAACACAAGCAAGAAAGCAACATGGCCTTCATAATGTTGACTCATACACGACTCTATCTGCTCAAATTGGTGCACTCAGCAAGAAATTAAATGAAATGCAGATGGCAGCTATGCATGTGCAGCCCGTTGCATGTGATTTGTGTGGGGGAGGCCACATCAATACTGAATGCCAAGTTGGCAATCAGTTTAGGCAGTCTACTGAACAGGTTGACTTTGTTGGGAACCCTCCAAGGCAGCAAAGATATCAGTACCCTCATGCCTTTCAACCGGGATGGAAAGGACAATCATGGCAGAATCAGCATGCACCAAAGCCCTTCCATCAAAATTTTCATCAGCCCGAACAAAAATCTCACTTAGAGGAGCTGATGACAAAGTTCATAACCAGTGCTGAAACCAGGTTTCAAAACCAAGAGGCTTCAATAAAGAACTTGGAAAATCAGGTTGGGCAGCTAGCGCAATTGATCTCAACAAGGATACCAGGCACATTACCAAGCAATACAGAGGTGAATCCACGAGAACAAGTGCAAGCTATCACTTTAAGATGTGGTAAGGAGCTTCCAGAAGTAGAAAGGAAAGAAAGGGCTGAACCCAAGGCAAATGCAACCCTTGAAACTGGGAACCAGAAGAAGGAGCAATCTGAATCGCAACAAGAAATGCACCAATAGCCACAAGTTCCCTTTCCTAATCAGCTGAAACAACACAAGCTTGAAAAGGAATTCGGTAAGTTCCTCGAGATATTTAAAAGTTTACATATTAATATTCCTTTTGCTGATGCTTTAGCCCAGATGCCCCACTATGCAAAATTTTTGAAGGAACTATTGGCAAACAAAAGGAAATTGGGAGATGTCGCTACGGTTGCTCTAAATGAAGAATGCTTGGCAATCCTTCTTAACAAGCTGCCTCAAAAGCTTAAAGATCTAGGGAGTTTCACTATCCCTTGCACTATAGGAAGTTTAAAAATTGAAAAAGCTTTATGTGATTTGGGAGCTAGCATAAATTTAATGCCATATTCGGTTTTCAAAAAATTGGGATTGGGAGAGCCCCAACCCACCAGAGTTGCATTGCAATTGGCAGATAGGTCCATTAAGCATCCTAGGGGGATCATTGAGGATGTGTTGGTTAAAGTAGACAAATTTATTTTTCCCACTGATTTCATTGTATTGGACATGCAAGAGGATGTGGATGTCCCTCTCATCCTAGGGAGACCTTTCCTAGCTACCGGAAGGCAATGAGTGATGTCAAAAAAGGACAACTCAGCCTTAGGATACAAGATGAGGAGATAATTTTTAAAATGTCTGATGCCATGAAACATGCACCCACTAGTGATGACTCTTGTTACCTGATTGATGTTATTGATGATGCAGTTAATGCTTGCTTCCAAGTGAGCAGATCGACTGAACCTCTTGAACCCTGCCTACAACAAGGGGAAGTTGAAATGGGAGAAAATGAGGAAATAAACCTCATGATGGCATACCTGAATGATAAGCCTCAGTTCAAGGGGAAGGGATTTCTCAAGTTAGAAAACTTAGGCAAAACTCCTATACCAACAGGTGAGTCATCATCTCAAGAACCCCCGACCCTTGAACTGAAGCAATTACCACCCCACTTGGAGTATGCTTTCCTTGAGGAACAATCAACTCTCCCTGTAATAATTTCCACATCCTTGAACCCATTACAAAAAGAAAAATTGCTAAGAGTGTTGCGGGAACAAAAAAATGAACTAGCTTGGAAGATTAAGGACATCAAAGGCATTAACCCATCAATATGCACACACAGAATTTTGATGGAAGAGGACAACAAGCCCTCGGTTCAGCCTCAAAGATGCCTAAACCCAAACATGAAAGAGGTGGTGAAGGCTGAAGTCATTAATCTCTTAGACGTCGGGATCATTTATCCTATCTCCGACAATTCTTGGGTGAGTCACATACAAGTCGTGCCCAAGAAAGGGGGTATGACCGTTGTCCCAAATGAAAAAAATGAATTCATCCCGACTAGAACTGTCACCGGGTGGCGAGTATGCATTGACTATAGAAAATTAAATGACGCCACCCGTAAAGACCACTTTCCTCTCCCATTCATGGATCAAATGTTAGAGAGGCTAGCCGGGCATGAGTATTGTTATTTCTTGGATGGATATTCAGGGTACAATCAGATCCCAATTGCATCGGATGACCAAGAAAAGACCACCTTCACTTGCCCTAATGGTACCTTTGCATACCGAAGGATGCCATTCGGATTGTGCAATGCCCCAGCAACCTTTCAGTGGTGTATGATGTCCACATTTTCTGATATGGTTGAAAAATTTATTGAGGTTTTTATGGATGATTTTTCAGCTTTCGGCTCTTCATTTGATGCATGCTTGCATAATTTGGAATGGGTGCTTAGGAGATGCGAAGAGACACATCTAGTGTTGAACTGGGAAAAGTGTCATTTTATGGTGCAGAAAGGCATAGTGCTTGGACATAAGATTTCACAGAAAGGTATAGAAGTTGACAAAGCTAAGGTGGAGGCAATTGAGAAGTTGCCACCCCCATCATCTGTCCGTTCTATAAGAAGCTTCTTGGGGCATGTTGGATTCTATAGAAGATTTATTAAGGACTTTTCAAAGATAGACAAGCCATTGTCTACTTTGCTTCAGAAAGAAGTGGCTTTTGAATTTTCAGCTGAATGCCTACAAGCATTCAAAACTTTGAAAGACAAGTTGATCAATGCACCCATCATGATAGCGCCAGATTGGACACTTCCATTTGAACTGATATGTGATGCGAGTGACTCAGCCGTAGGAGCTGTTTTAGGACAAAGAGTGAACAAACATTTTCAGCCGATTTACTATGCTAGCAGAACCTTGAATGGAGCACAACTAAATTATACCACAACAAAAAAGGAGCTACTAGCAGTAATCTTTGCACTTGATAAGTTTCGTTCATATCTGATTTTGTCCAAAGTTATTGTGTACATAGATCACTTGGTATTGAGGCACTTGCTTATCAAGAAAAATTCAAAACCAAGACTGATTAGGTGGATCCTACTGCTGCAAGAATTTGAGATTGAAATACGAGACACAAAGGGTGCCACAAACCTAGCTGCTGATCATCTCTCCCGGTTGGACATGGTAGGCTCAAAAGAGGGGAAAACCAGCAACATTCGAGAAGAATTTTTTGATGAACAGCTGTACTCCATTCGGGAATATTCATCTCCTTGGTATGTTGACTTTGCAAATTATCTTGCTACACAAGTCATCCCTCCTAACCTTTCATATCAACAGAAGAAGAAGTTCTTTTCTGATGTAAAATACTATTTGTGGGAGGAACCCTTTTTGTACAAATTATGTGCAGATCAAATCATAAGGAGATGTGTCCCCGAGGAGGAGATGGAATCGGTACTCCAATTTTTCCATGATAGAGAAGCAGGAGGACATTTCGGAGCTAGCCACACTGCCGCCAAGGTCTTACAATCAGGTTTTTATTGGCCGACATTATTCAAAGATGCCCATAGGTATGTGTCAACATGTGACAAAAGCCAAAGAATGGGTAACATTTCCCGATAGAATGAAATGCCCCTTTCTAATATCATGATCTGTGAAATTTTTTATGTTTGGGGTATAGATTTCATGGGACCCTTCCCGAATTCTTTTGGGAATAAGTATGTCCTCGTGGCTGTTGTTTATGTGTCTAAATGGGTGGAAGCCATGGCTTTACGCACAAATGACTCTAGGAGGGTAGTACATTTTTTGAAAAAGCTTTTCACCCGATTTGGCATTCCTCGAGCTATAATTAGTGATAGGGGAACTCATTTCTGCAACACCCTCTTTGAACGATTAATGCAGAAATATGGAATTAAACATAAATTGGCTACCCCCTATCACCCTCAAACTAGTGTCCAAGTGGAGTTGGCTAACAGGGAGCTCAAAAGAATCCTAGAGAAGACTGTAGCATCTACCAGGAAAGATTGGGCCATCAAACTGGATGATGCATTATGGGCCTATAGAACTACATATAAAACACCCCTTGGCATGTCCCCATACAGATTGGTCTTTGGTAATGCATGTCATTTACCGGTCGAGTTAGAGCATAAGGCCTATTGGGCACTAAAATTCTTAAATTTTGACATACAGGGCATGGGTGATAAGAGGCGGTTGCAATTGAATGAGATGGATGAATTCAGACTTGCCGCCTATGAAAATGCCAGGGTTTACAAAGATAGAATTAAAAGGTGGCATGATAAGAACTTGCTGAGACGGGATTTTCATGTAGGCCAGCAAGTGTTGTTGTACAATTCCCGTCTCCGCCTGTTCCCAGGAAAGCTGAGATCCAGGTGGTCTGGACCTTTCACAATTACACAGTTTTTTCCCTATGGGGCCATAAGGGTCACCCACCCGGTTCAAGGCACATTTAAGGTAAATGGTTAGCGCCTGAAACCATATTTGGTGGGCGGCACAGTGCCCCCTCCATCCACTCTCTATCTAGATAATCAGTGACCCTCCATAATGATACTACTTAGTCATAAACTGTTTGACTTTCATATTGTTATAGCATTTCCTTGTTTTTGATTATTTTTAGGATGTTAGTTAGAATAATAAAGCTTCTAATCTCTCCTTCTAGTTTGGAATGGTTTCTAGCATAAGAGGTTTCCTACTTAAAGAACCAGTGCACAATTTAGCCTTCCGGAAGTCCTCTTCACCACTCTCTTCACTTGATATTGCTCTTGTTGGATTTATTGTTACTCCCTAACACTAGGAACATTGGGGACAATGTTCATCTTAAGTGTGGGGGAGTTAGGCTGAGGCCAGGGTATGGGGCTGGAACCATGCACCTCATTCACCCCAACACACACATACAGGCAATGACATGACTAATTAGACTGAAACCCCTCAAGCTCATTGCTGTTTATTAGGTGATTTTAAAGAGGGWGTACAAAGAGTTAAGGGAGACCAATGTATGTATCAGTTTTTATTCCTATAAATAATCCGATTTAGTACATGCATGAGGTTAAGGGGGGCTGAATATGTCTTTCATCTTGACTAACCTTAACTACATTCATGAGTATGAAAGCACTTGATCTCATCATTAATGGTTAGTCGAGCTAGTTCACTTCTGAACTACTGATGCATGAGATTCAACAAATGCAAAAAGGACAAAGCCCAATTGTCTCCGCTATTCTGAGCTGAATAGTAAAACTAGCAGCTTGGAATATGAGTTTTGTTATCTGCCTCAAACCTGTGACTAGTGTGAGATGGAGCATAAAATGCACTCACACACAAAAAAAAGTGTGAGATGGAGCATAAAATGCACTCACACCAAAAATAAAAAAAAAGTGTGAGGTGGAGCATAAAATGCACTCACACCAAAAGAAGAAGAAAAGGGTGAGATGGAGCATAAAATGCACTCACACCAAAACAATTGAGGAAAGAAAAAGAAAAATTGGTGATGGTTGAGGTTCAAGGGGACAAAATGCAGTTGAACTCTCAATGAGGTGCCATTACAGATTCGAACCTAGTTCAAATTGATGGTTAATTTTCACAGTCAAAGAGTTGATCTACATATTGAACGAGAGTGAAAACTAGAGCTTGAAGAATCTCATATTCTCTCTTTCCTTGGCTCTTATGCATGTGTTAAATAGTAGTCTATAGGAATAGGAGTTGAATACTAACAAAAGGTTTCTCGGCCACTCAATGCAATTCCCTCCTACAAACTCATCCGATAAATGGAGAGAATAAGAAGGGGGGATGATCAGTTTATGGCTTATGTCTTTGCTTAAGGACAAGCAAAAGC
The DNA here is from genome assembly GCF_000365185.1 of Nelumbo nucifera. The sequence continues at coordinate 96,868 of NW_010729505.1, read as the reverse complement.
TTAAGTGTGGGGGTATCTGATGATTATATGGTTTACTTACAATTTATGCAGTTTTTGTATGGATTTTATGCCGGTTTGATTGAATTTCACCCCATCTTAGCTTGATTTCAAGAAAGAATTCAGGGGAAACCAACTCAAGAAAAAAAGGCATAAAGCAAGAAAAGAAAGCCAAAATTTAATTAATTTAGCCCAACCCAGCCAAGAGAGCAATGGAGGAGCAATCGGTCCATGCAGCCCATGCTACACTCTTTGGGTTCTCCCAAAGAGAGAGCCTAGCAAGAAGGTTAAATTCGGCCCAACAAAGAAGAGGTTCATTTTAGCCCAAGAGCAGCCTAGAGTGCAGCCAAAACATGCTAAAAAATCAGCTAAGTTGCAGCCCAAAGGGAGCAAGGGGCGGCAACTTCTAGAGGCTTCAAGAAGGAGAAAGGGGGCAGCACTCTAGAAGGTTCAAGAGGGGTGAAGTGCACCCAATTCTAGAAGCTTCAAGAGAGGCCTCTAGGCTCCTTGAAAGCCTATAAAATGAGGTCTCTTGAAGGGGGGAAGGTGTTCAATTGCCTAAGTTCAAGACTCTCTAGTCCCTTGGGTTTGAAATTCAAGAAGAGAAGAGAGAGAGCTAGGCGCAAGAAGAAAAAGGAGCTGAGGTGATCCAAGTATCCAAAAGAGAAGAAGGTGAGTTCGAAGGAGGGGAAGCTTGATTGAGAGATCTATGTTACATTCTTATTCAGTTTTTGTTTTCTTTGAATTCAAATTCAGCTTTAGATCATGTAGTTTCTCTTCCTTTCTTTCTTTCTTTCTTGCTATAATGGAGATTGAATGTTGTAAATTCAGATGATGTAATTAAGTTTTCTTGAATAATTCGAATGGATTAGATCTAGCATTTGATGTTTCTTGAATTAGATAATTGATTGTAGAACTGATGGGCCGAATTGTTCTCTTACAAATCCAGATCTGAAATTTGTAATGTCTGAAATGCTTGAAAAAGAATTCAGACATTCATTATTCAGCTTGACCGATCTGTTCTAACCTCTTAGAATTTCTAGAGTGCTTGAGAGAGACTCTAGAAATTCGGATCTGCTATTTAAGAACTGAATTAAATGCAAGGTTAGAGATAACTTGCATAATTCAGTTGGTGATCAATTCAATCTGAATTGATGCCCTTGAAKTRTTTGATCTAWTGCATSCATKAATGATTAGATTCTTGATAGAGATATAAGAATCATCATTCATGCATAGGATGAACAAGCACTTGAAAGAGGTTGTTCATTGCCTTGGTGTTTCACCAAACCAAGACTGAATCGTACTCTGCTCGAATGACCTAAGAGGGCTGATTGTTGAATCATGAATTTGTAATTTTAGCCTATTCTCTCAACTTGAATGCAAGGTGTTGAACCATTGCCTATTAGGTAGTTTGTAATTTAGAATTTCAGATTTGAATAAATTGTAGTATTCGGTTAATCAGATAAGAGCTGGTTGGTTTAGTATTAGTAGTTGCTACCTAAATCCTCATGGCAACGATACTCTACTCATCTCTTTTTTACTTGAGCGGCTAGAGCACTTACTAGTGTCACAATGACCCACTAGCTAAGGTAAGGGAACTCCTGCCCAACTTCCATTCTTGGTACCTCCAACTGATTCTGAGATCAAAAAACATAGAGCTGAGCTGGATAGATCCAACCTTCGACTACATAAGACAAGGCGTATTGCCAAAAGAACGAAATGCAGCTCGACTTATAGAACAACAAGCAGCTTGCTACGTGATAGTGGATGAGCAGCTCTACAAAAGATCATTCATGTACTATAGAGTCGAGCTGGATAGATCCAACCTTTGACTACATAAGACAAGGCGTATTGCCAAAAGAACGAAATGCAGCTCGGCTTATAGAACAATAAGCAGCTCACTACATGATAGTAGGCAAGCAGATCTACAGAAGATCTTTCACATACTACAGAGCTGAACTAGACAGATCCAACTGTCGACTACATAAGGCAAGGCATATTGCCAAAAGAACGAAATGCAGCTCGGAGGATAGAATGACAAGTAGCTCGCTATGTGATAGTAGGCAAACAGCTCTATAGAATATCCTTCACTCTACCATATCTACAATGCCTATGCTGAACTGAGGCAAATCAGGTGTTACACGAGATACACAAAGGGCTTTGTGGAAGAAACTTAGGAGGTGAGGCCCTAGCTTAGAAAGCCTTATAACAAAGGTACTACTACCCCACCATGAAAGTAGATGCAGTCGAGCTGGTCCTGAGATGTGATAAATGCCAGTGACACGCCAACATCCTACACCAGCTAGCATGTGCTCCCTTTTTTCCCAGATTTGAAATTTGAAAATGAAGTCGTGGTCCACTCAACTTTGGACCGAGTTACATGACCGCTATCCGCAAGAGTACGGAGTCATGCAAGTAATATAGTAAGGAATACAGAATCGTTCCCACGAGGAATGAATTATTTAGCCACCTATTAATTTCTTCTCAACTTGTTTAAAGCAATAATCAATTTGGGTTTRCGATTTAAGGAATTTAAACTAGCGCTACTRATTAAGGAAATTAAATGACAAAAACCAGTAATTTGAACAAAATCAATAATAAAGTTGCTAGGGATTAATCCTATCACGATCATCAAGATCCAATATCAATAAAATCTCACGAGGGTTGTTATATTCCAAGGTGTTTCCTAAAAGCACTAGTCGATCTTTCTCAAGAGTCGATTAGCTAAACCTATGTTCAATTAAATGGAATTACAATCAATGAATTCTCATTCTTTCAATCAAAATCCTCTTTGCATAAACACAAACTGTTAATACACCCACAAGGAAATCCTACCAACAAATGATATCTCTACCTAATTATTGGTCAAATAAGGGTTATTAGTTTCACCTCAATTATCATCTCTCAATGAATAATCTTGATTAAAGAACGAATCATTGGTGATCGATCAATGATAAGTAATAAGCACAAATAACACAATATAGCAAGAACCTCATCGATTTTATTAATGAATGAAAATCAATGCAYGATCAAGYATTAATCCCTAACAATAGAAACTTAGCCCCTCATGATGTAATTAAGAACAAGCAACATCCCAATATCAAGAGTAAACATGATGTTACAAGAGAAAAAGAAAGTATCTTGCAACCAATCCCTCAATCTTGGCTCAAGAATCTTCAATCTTGTCTCCGCCCTTGTTTTCTTGTGTTTTCTTTTTTTTTCTTCTCTTCGAATTGAGTGTGCTTCGTTCAAAAGATCTTCTCCTCCTCTCTTCTTCTCCTGTGTTTTTTTTCTTCAAGGGTCTCAACCCTAATTCTTTCTTTTTCTTTTCCTTTTATACCTTTTCTCTTTAGCCTCCCTTCCTTCTCTAAAGCTTGCCGCCTTTGGACCCTCCCCTAGGCTGCGGACTGGGCTACTATTCTTAGTGGGCCGAACTGTAGTTGGGTTGTTCTCCTTGATGGGCCGAACTGTTGTTCTCCCATAAGGTTTCGGTTGGGCTGCAATTGGGTGTGGAGCTTTGCACTTTAGTCCCTGATCTTTATCAGCTCGTCCCAAATTGGCCCAGAACTTTCATCTTTGACGATTACTTACCTGAAAAGTGACAAAACATCCGAATGCATTAAATTGACACATAAATACCCAAATTAACCATAGAATCTCAACAACTAAGCCTAAAAACACCCCAAATTCTTATGAATAACTTAAGCTTGTAATTCCTATGTAGACGACATGTAGACGACATGTTTGAGCTATTAACTGACGTGGCATCGAAGCAAACCCCAAAAAGATAAAGGCTATCCTAGATATGAAGCCACCTCGCAAGTTGAAAGAGGTTCAAAGGCTGAATGGTCATATGGCTGTTCTAAGTTGCTTCATGTCCAAGTCAGTAGATCGCTGCCTGCCTTTTTTCAAGGCAATTAAGAAAAGTAAAGACTTCGAATGGACTGAAGAATGCCAACTCACCTTCGACGAGCTGAAGAAATACCTAGTTAGTGTCCCGGTTCTGACCCGACCCAAGGAGGGTGATGTTTTGAAGTTGTACCTCTCCGCGAGCGATGAGGTGGTCAGCTCGGTACTAATAAAGGAAGTAGATCGGGTCCAACGACCTATCTACTATGTGAGTAGAGTTTTGCAGGATGCTGAAACCAGGTACCCAGAGATCGAGAAGTTGTCGTACGCACTAGTCATAGCAACTCGGAAGCTTCATCCGTACTTTCAAGCTCGCACAGTCGTCGTCCTCACCAACAAACCTCTGAGGCAAGTATTAATCAAGCCTGAGGTATCTGGCAGACTGATGAAGTGGGCCATTGAACTCAGCGAGTACGACCTCCGTTACAAGCCTTGAACGGTGATTAAGCCCCAAGCCTTGGCCGACTTCATAGTAGAATGCACCCTCAGCACTGCAGCCCTCGAACTGATTGAGCTCAAGCACAAAGAGGAGGCTTCGACCAGTGCGGCACCAGCCCCGGTTAGAGCAAGCCAACTTGGGACGAGGAGCCCTAGATCCTCCATGTAGACGGTCATCCAATCAACAAGAAAGTGGAGTCAGCGCTATTCTGTACGGGCCAAGCGGAATGAAACTAGAGTATGTACTTCGGTTTGAGTTTGCGGCATCTAATAACGAAGCGTTGTACGAAACACTGCTAGTCGGGCTCACACTGGCAAACAAGGTACAAGCGAAACACATCATCATCTGTAGCAACTCCCAGCCCGTGGTCAACCAGGTAACCGGTGATTACGAAGCTCGCGACCCCACCATGGCTACTTATTTAGCCAAGGTCAGGAAAGTTCTACGCAGCTTCCAATCATACTTCATCAGGCAGATTCCAAGGTCCGAGAACGCTAAGGCCGATGCCCTGTCCCAGTTACCCAGCATGAGCAGCAATACCATGGGGACCGTGTACATAGAGAACCTAACTCGGCCTAACATTCTCGGGGGGGCAGAAGAGGTCGCTCCTGTTGCACAAATAGAGCCGAGATGGAATGACCCACTTGCGAGCTACCTGCTTCACGGAACCCGACCTACAGATCGCAACGCGGCCAGAAGGGAGCGACAGGCAGCCAAGTACATCATGATAGATGGACGGTTGTATCGTAGATCCTACACGCTCCCCTACTTGCGCTGCTTGCGACCTTCAGAGGATGACCTCGTTCTCCATGACACTCATGAAGGCCTGTGTGGTGGACACTTGGGGGGCAGGGCTCTCGCCCAAAAAGCACTACGACAAGGATATTACCGGCCCATGATGAAGTCAGACGTAATCGAGCTTGTCAAGAAATGCGATAAATGCCAGAGGCACGCCAACATCCATCATCAACCTGCTGCCGACCTAAACTACCTCACCAGCCCATGGCCCTTCGTACAATGGGGAATTGACATTCTTGGACCATTCCTGCCAGTGACAGGACAAAGGAAATTCCTGGTGGTGGCAGTGGATTACTTTACAAAGTGGGTAGAGGCGAAACCCGTAGCAACAATCACAGCTTGAACTGTACAAAACTTCTTTTGGAAGATATCAAGTTCTAGAACTGGTGTGTCGAGATGGGGATACAGCAGAACTTCACTTTGGTAGCACACCCTTAGGCAAATGGGCAGGCGGAAGTCACGAACAGAGCCATACTCCGCAGACTAAAAGCTCGCTTAGCCCAAGCTAAGGGACTCTGGGTAGACGAGCTACCCAGCGTACTATGGGCTTACGAACCACTATCAAGACCGCCATAAGTGAAACCCCCTTCAACCTCACTAATGGCATGGAACCAGTAATCCCAACCGAGATCGAAGCACCTGCATTATGCCTGGAGGCATACGACGACGAAGAAAATGATAACGAGCTCCGTACCAACCTCGACCTGGCGGAAGAAGTACGAGACCTCGCATATATCCGGACCGTAGCCTACCAGCAAAGAGTGGCTCGGTACTATAAAGCCAGGGTCAGGAAGCGACACTTCCGTGTCGGAGACCTGGTCCTTCGGAAAGTTAGGGTGCCTGAGCCCAGTGTAGATAAGCTCAGACCGAACTGGGAAGGTCCCTACCGAATAAAGCGGGTACTTGGGGAAGGTACGTATGAGCTCGAAACCTTAGAAGGAAAGCAAGTACCTCAGGTGTGGAACATCAGCAATCTAAGGTGATACTACTTGTGATTGTCGAACTAAAGAACGGACTACGAGTCACTCCTAGAAGTCCAAAGACTAAAAGGCCGAGCTAGCAAGTGACCTCGGCACCAGCTAAGTCCCAGTCGCCTCTTTGGCATGGGCTCCTAAGTCCTAGTCGCCTCTTCAGCATGGGTGAGCCAAGTCCCAGTCGCCTCTTCGGCATGGGCACCTAACTCCCAATCGCCTCTTCGGCATGGACAAGCTAAGTCCTAGTCGCCTCTTTGGCATGGGCGAGCTAAGTCCTAGTCGCCTCTTTGGCATGACCCGTTGACAGTCTTCTCCAGAATCTTCTTAAGTTCCCTATTAGATACCTCGACTTGCCCACTAGTCTGGGGGTGATAGGGTGTAGCAACCCTATGATAAACATTATATTTCTTGAGGAGAGAATCAAACTATTTGTTGCAAAAGTGGGATCCCCCATCACTAATGATAGCTCTAGGAACTCCAAACCTCGAGAAAAGCTTCTTCAAGAACTTAATCACTACCATAGCATCATTGATGGGGGATGCAACCGCTTCAACCCACTTGGAGACATAATCCACTCCCACCAAAATGTAACGGTTCCCATGTGAGGATGGAAAAGGGCCCATGAAGTCAACTCCCCACACATCAAAAAGTTCATTCTCCTGAATAGAAGTCAATGGCATCTCATTTCTCTTGGAGATATTTCCTACTCGTTGGTAGCAATCACATCTAGCAACAAACCCTCTAGAGTCCAGAAATAATGTAGGCCAAGAAAAACCACTCTCTAGAACCTTAGCAGCAGTCTTTGTTGCACCAAAATGACCACCATATGTTGAGTCATGGCAATGAGTAAGAATGTCAAGCATCTCCTCCTCAGGCACACATCTCCTAATGATATTATCACCACAAATCTTGTAAAGGAAAGGATCCTCCCACAAGTAATGCTTCACTTCTGACAAAAATTGCTTTTTCTGCTGATAAGAAAAATCTGGTGGCAAAATATCACAAGCTAAATAATTTGCCAAATTTGCATGCCAGGGTGCACTCAAATGTTGAATAGCTAGAAGGAGTTCATCTGGGAAGTTCTCATTGATCTCGGGCTCATCATCTCTCTTCTCAACACCCTCCAACCTAGACAAATGATCAGCTACTACATTCTCTGCTCCTTTCTTATATCTGATCTCAATATCAAATTCTTGAAGGAGTAAAATCCAGCAAATGAGTCATGGCTCTGCATTCTTCTTGGCAAAAAGGCACCTAAGAGCAGAATGGTCAGTATAAATTATTACCTAAGAGCCAAGCAAATATGATCTGAATTTGTCCACTGCAAACACCACTGCTAACATCTCCTTCTCAGTGTTTGTGTAATTGATCTGGGCATCTGCCAAAGTTCTGCTTGTGTAGTACACAACATGCATCTTCTTATCCTTCCTTTGCCCTAGCACAACTCCAATAGCTTGATCACGGGCATCACACATAATCTCAAAAGGCAAAGACCAGTCTGGTGGTGAGATGATTGGTGCGAATACTAAAGCTGATTTTAACCTGTGAAAAGCACTCAAACATGCATCATCAAACTCAAAAGGGACATCTTTAATCAGCAAATTAGTAAGAGGTTTAGCAATAGATGAGAAATCCTTAATAAATCGACTATAAAAGCCAGCATGGCCAAGAAAACCTCTTACTCCCTTTACCGATGTAGGAGGTGGCAACTTTTCAATAATCTTTGTTTTAGCTCTGTCAACCTCGATACCTTTGCTAGAAATTTTGTGACCCCAAAATTATGCCTTCCTCCACCATAAAGTGGCACTTCTCCTAGTTTAGAACAAGGTTGGTCTCCTCACATATTTTAAGAACCCTGTCAAGGTTAGCCAAACACAAATCAAATGAATCACCAGAAACAGAAAAGTCATCCATGAATACCTCCATTATGTCTTCAATCATGTCAGAGAAAATGGCCATCATACACCTCTGAAAGGTAGCTGGTGCGTTACACAACCCGAAAGGCATTCGCCTATAAGCAAAAGAGCCATATGGGCATGTAAAAGTGGTTTTCTCTTGATCCTCTAGAAAAATGAAAATCTGGTTATGTCCAGAATAGCCATCCAGAAAGCAATAATAGGCATGACCTGCAATTCTTTCCAACATCTGGTTAATAAAAGGAAGAGAAAAATGATCCTTCCTGGTTGCAGCATTCAACTTATGGTAGTCAATACACACACGCCATCCATCAACTACCCACTTAGAAATAAACTCACCATCTTCGTTTTTCACAACAGTCATACCACTTTTCTTGGGTACACACTGAACAGGACTGACCCAACAACTATCAGAAATAGCATAGATAACACCTGCACCAAGAAGCTTAACAATCTCTTTCTTCACCACTTCCTTCATGTGCGGGTTCAATCTTCTTTGCCTCTTAGCTGTGGCATGAAATCCATCCTCCATGTGAATCCTGTGCATCACAACAGAAGGGATAATACCCTTTATGTCAGAAATTTGCCAACCTAAAGCCTTAATCCTACGCCTTACCACATTTTACACTTTTTGTTCCTGCTTATTCGACAATTTGTTTGAGATAATAATTGTCAAGGTATTATCATCTCGCAAGAATGCATACCTCAAATGTGATGGTAAAAGTTTCAAGTCAAGCTTAGGTGGCTGCTCAATAGAAGGACGAGTGGGGTTAGCACTTCTTACTAGTAATTCAGGTTTAGCAAAAAGTTCAGTGTCACAAGAATTGCCATCTGCTGCATCATCTTCAAAGTCTTTTTCTACCGCACTAACTTGACATACTTCTTTCACACATGAATCGATCACATCAATCCACATACAAAGTTCTTCCTCCATAGGATGCTTCATAGCCTTGGACATGTTAAACTCCACTTTGTCATCACTAATTCGAAGGGTCAATTTCCCTTCATATACGTTAACCAAAGCTTTCCCTATGTTTAGAAACGGTCTGCCAAGGATCAAGGTGCAATCACGATCCTCCTCAAAATCTAGCACAACAAAGTCCACAGGAAATATGAACTTGTCCACTTTTACAAATACATCCTCAACCACGCCTTGAGGTTTCTTGATGGAATGATCCGCCAGCTACAAAGTCATCAAGGTAGGTTTCACTTCTCCAAGACCAAGTTTCCTAAAAATAGACAAAGGCATCAAATTAATGCTAGCACCTAAATCACACAAACACTTAGGAAACTCAAYGCTACCAACAACACATGGAATTGTAAAACTCCCTGGGTCTTTCAATTTGGCAAGCATCTTGCTGGTAATGATTGAACTACACTTTTCAGTCAATGATACAGTTTGGTCATCCTCCCATCTCCTCTTATTAGTGATGATCTCCCTAAAAAATTTAGCATATTGAGGCATTTGGGCAAGAGCCTCAGCAAAAGGAATATTGATTTGCAGCTTCTTAAAAATATCCAAAAATTTGGAAAATTTTTGTTCAGTCTGCTGCTTCTTCAGTCTTTGAGGAAAAGGGATTCGTGTGACATGGGGTAAAGGTTGGGCATTAGAGTGATTCCCCTTGTCACCTTGGTTCTCCTCTGACTTATCATTGGTTTCTTCATCATAGATTTCAGCATTGGTTGATGAAGGACTCTCAACATTTGTACCTATCCTCTTACTTTGCACATCTTGCTTTGGCTCTAGCACTTTCCCACTCCTTAGTGAAATTGCTTTGAGCTGCTCGCTTGGATTAGTCGCGGTGTTGCTTGGTAAATTACCTTGGTTCCTAGCTGAAACAACATTGGCTAGTTGGCCTACCTGCACCTCCAAGTTGTGAATTGAAGACGAATGGTTCTTTGCAATTTGATCAAATTTAGCTTTCATCCTTCTCTGGGCCTCATTCTGGCTGCTCATCTTGCTACTCATCATGTCCATGAATTTATCCAGCTTGGCTTCAAAAGAAGTTGATCTATCCTACTAAGGATGTGGCTCGAATCCTAGTGGTCCTTGCTGTCTAGGCATGTTGTTGTTTTGGAAACTGGAACTGCCAGCATTGTTGTTATTGCTACTCCATGAAAAATTGGGGTGATTTCTTCACCCTAGGTTATATGTGTTGGAGTAAGGGTTGTTGACCTGCCTTCCTTGGAATTGATTCCCCACAAAATTGCATTGCTCCATAAAATTTCCACCTGCAAAATTTAAATTTCCAACACAACAGTCAGAACTAACATGACCAATACCATTACAATACTCACAGATTGGTTGCATAGAATTGTTGATGGCGTTGGCCTACACGTTCATGGTGCCCAATTGCTTGATGAAGCTTGAAATTTGAGCTTGCAAGGATGCTATGGAGTCCGCTTCTAATTTGCCTCCCTGTCTAAGTGGATTTAGTCGCTCAGCTGGCTACAAACAATTATTAGCTGCCATTTCCTCTAAAAGATCAAAAGCAGCATCTATAGTTTTCCTCATCAAGGAACCTCTTGCAGCAACATCAATAGTATCTCTAGTAGTGCGAGTGGCTCCATTGTAGAAAGTCTAAATCAAAAGTCCCTTAGATAAGCCAGGGTGAGGGAAGCTTCTCTACAAATCCTTAAATCTTTCCCAAGCCTCGTACAATGATTCATTCTCAAATTGCTGAAAAGTAGTGATGTCTTTGATGATCTTTGCGGTTTTAGTTGGGGGAAAATACTTAGCCTAGAAAGCCTGTGCCAGTTGTGCCCATGTGGTTATGGAATTTGATGGTAGAGAATTTAACCACGCTTTAGCTTTATCCTTCAAGGTGAAAGAGAAAAGCCAAAGCCGTATAGCATCATCTGAAACTCCATTGTATTTGAAGGTATCACAAATTTCCAAGAAATTTTCAATGTGAACATTAGGATCTTCATTGCCCATGCCATAAAATTGCACACTTGATTGAATCATTTGGAGTAGAGTTGGCTTAATCTCAAAGTTATTTGCATTAATGTTTGGCCTTGCAATACTCTGTTGTGTACCATGCAGCCCAGGCATAGCAAAATCTCTAAGAGTTTTCTCATTATCATGTCGATCTGCTTGGTTACCTCCATTATCTTCTGCCATCTCTGAAAACCTTCCTTGCTGAGCTTTCCTGTTTTCTCTAACAAACTTCTCGATTTCAGGTCTGAAAGGAAGAAGCTTGGGTTGTGAACTTTGAGTTTTTCGCATACACCGAAACACTACCTAAAGAAAGAATGCAAACAAACAAAGTTAGCAAAAACTAATAAAGAACTGYGCTTTAAATCAAGAGAAACTAAATTAATTATGGTGTTAAATAAAATTCTTTCCCYGGCAACGGTGCCAAAACTTGACCGCT
>NW_010729505.1:20152-54758 GCF_000365185.1 Nelumbo nucifera | reverse complement strand
CGATCTCGTCGCGGAGATTTCTACAGTTTTCGGTACTATGACCGTGGTCTTTATGAAAATGACAGTATACATTTTTATTCCTAGTGGCGGGATCTCCCCTCAACCGAGGTGGCCACTTCACATAGGAGGCGTCTTTGATCGCCATAAGAATCTCTCCCCGCTTCATGTTGAGGGGCGTGTAGCTCATTCTTTCGACCAACGGAGTTCGGGAATGCTGACCTGACTTAGGAGATCGGCTCTCAGACTTGTTTCCTCCCCTGGTCGGGGACTTGCTTTTTCTTCATTTACTGCCACCGTTATTCGAGTTGTCACCTTTTCTTTTTCTCTTCTCCATTGGGTTTTCGCTCTTTTGGTTCTGGTTCATCTCCTCTTCTATCCCGATGAACTAGTCGGCGAGCTTGAGGAATTCAGTGATGTCCTTGGGCTTGTTAGCTACCACGTGCCACTTGAATTCCCTGTGTGTAATTCCTCTCCTTGTTGCCATGAGTCTTATAGCGGAATCCAGGTCGGGGATCTGTAAACAGGTGTCATTGAAGCGTTTTATGTAGCTTCAGATCGACTCCCCTTCTCTTTGGACTATGCTGAGGAGGCTTTCTTGAGACCTCGGGCACTTCTTGCTGGTGATGAAGTGCGAGGTGAACATCTGCACGAACTGCGCCCTGCTTTTGATCGTCCCTGGCGCGAGGTTCCTATACCATGTGCGAGCTACCCCTTTGAATGTCATGGAGAAGGTGATGCGCTTAGAAGACACTAGCAAGTGCACTAGCCGATCAAAGAATACAATGATGAGTAGAGTATCGTTCCCACGAGGATTGATCCAACAACTACTAGTACTGAATCAGTCTTTTGTTATCTGATAAACTGAAATATTAAACAAATAAAAACCCTAACTCCTAATTAGCAAACTACCCTAAGCAGTTTCGGATCAGACCACCTTTAATGATAAGAATAATTACTGCATGCAAGAAACTAGCAGAACCGGTTCAGCAATTAAATCTTTAAGTAGCCCAACTGAAGTGAATTCAGTCTTGGGTTGAAGAAACCCTAATTTTATGAGCAGCCTCTCTTAACCACAACCCACTCTATCTATGAGCAATAATTCCTATATCTCTATCAGAAATTTAATCACCATAGATGCATTAAGAACAAAGAACTCGAAGGTCATCGATTCAGGTATGAATAAATGCCAAACGGACCATGCAAATTATCTCTAAGATGCATTCAGTCCATTTTCTTGATTAGATGATCTGATTACCTAAATTCTTTCTCAAGCAATTCAAGTAATCCAAGAAATAAGAACAATTCGGCCAAGATTATTCTATTAATCGAAAACCCTAATCAAGAATACCAAGAATGAATCACAATCAATCGGATCTGCTAAAATATTAATTACATATCAGATTTGAAGTCCATCATGGTTCGCATAAAAGAAACAAGAAAAGAAAGATTCAATAAAGAAACATCAAGAAACCCTAATCGAATCTAGGTTACCAAATTGCAGAATCAAAGAAGAAGACAACCTAAGATTTATGCATCAATCTTCAATCACCTCTTCAATTCGCATTCAATAGCCTTTTCTCTTCTCTAGAAGTTCTTCTTCTTCTTTTGTTTTGTCTTCAGGGGTCCGAACCCTAATTTCTTCTTTTTCATTTCTTTTATACTCTTCCCTTCAGCCTCCTTCATTCTCTCAAATCAGCCGCCTTTTTGGGGCCTCCCTTTAGGGCTGCAGTTGGGCTGTTGTTCTTAGTGGGCCAAACTGTTGTTGGGTTGTTCTCCTTGTTGGGCCGAACTACTGTTTTCCCATAAGGCTTCAGTTGGGCCTCTCTCCTTGGTGGCTTTAGTGCTTCCCATGGGGTTTCGATTGGACTTCTCTTCTTGATGGGCTGAATTATGCTCTCTTCACCCTAGATTGTCCCAAACTCCTAGTTTCCTGCAATTCTGCTCAATTAGGGTAAAAACCATTGCAAAACATCATTAAAACCATGTATACAATAATAAAAAATGATGTGTAGCATGCACACACATTAGAAGGCAACGCACATGTAGGACAAGTCAGCCCCAGCTAGATGCATCTGGGACTGGAATGAGTCCACATGATCATTTGGATCGAACGATCCGTCGTACTTGTCCAGCGGAGGTACTTTGAAGTCCTTCGGCATTGGGGTCACCAGGAGCTCGGAGGACAAAGGGGATAACCCGGAGAGGAGGGGACCGGTCTTTGTGTCTTCTGAGCTTGCCTTCTCTTTACCTTTTATCTGTTCAGGTTGACTAGGACTGGCGAGCTGGCTTGGAACTGCAGTTCGGCGTGCTTTATGACGCCTTCTTTGCTGCTTCTTAATCGGCTCCGCATTGGTGTTGTTGACCTCTGTGTGGTCGGGTATTGTCCTGGCACGAAGTGGCTCGGACTGCTGATGCTGCTGGCTACCGTGAATAGAAGAGCCTCGCCGGGAGTCCGCGGCCAGAACCCCAAACCGGTTCCCTATAAGCGAACCTTCATGATGCAAGGGCCGGGGTGAAATGGCTCTGGTGGGCTGAGTGTCTCCCAATATGTTCACGTTTTGCGAAGTGGGAGGAGTGACTTGTCTGTCCCTCCTGCTGCGGGACGAGACCTGTCTCCCAAGAGGATGTGGAACCTGGGAAGTATCTCCCCGGCGAGGAGGATGAGTGTTCTGACGACGGGACTAATTCTATTGCGTTGCCGGGTGCCGAGGTGGAACCGACTGCTGATTCTGCTGCAGTGGAGGGAACTGCTGCTAGTACTGTTGCTGATAGAACTGATGAAGTACTTGCTGCTGGTAGAGTTGATACTTCTGGACCTGCTATATTTGGAACTGAATGGGCCGAACACAGTGTACCAGGTCGTCAAGTTTGGATTGTCCGGCTCCAAGGGGAACCACAGATGGTTTAGCGAATGTCGTACCGACTGCAGGAGGGAGTGGTGCATTCACTTGCATGGTCGCTTAGGGCACGGTCAGCGTTGGAACCCCAGCCGCGGTAAGCAGGATAGTGAACTGACCGATGCAAATAGACGGGAACTGAGGTTGCCCCCGGAGACGTTCGCTTCGTTGTTTTGTCCGGCATTGCTGGAGGAAGCCATGGATTTGATTCTGTTATTGATGGTGGAGAAAGGCTTTTTGTCACGTATTCCTACAGCAGACACCAAATGATGCTGCTCGATCTAGCTGCTCCCTGCTGGAGGTGATCTGGCTTCCAGGCAAACGGCGAACAATTGATCTGCAAGAAGATCAGAGGACTCGGGGTTGCTAGCCCGATGAGGTCGCTCCGATGCTTAAGTCAGTATACTAGTTGCAAGCTAAAAATAGCTTAAGAATGCAGAGAGCTAGAGAGCATATAAATCACGCGTACCTTGGGCCTCCGGGTGTAGAGCCTCTATATAGTGGAGTCCTCGCGGGTTTCGCGGAGCGGTTCTAGGATCCTCGTCACAATGAGATCCGTTTCCGCGTTAACAGATAGGGCTTATCAATCTCATCCGAACCGGGCGAGGAGGAGATAAGGCTTACCGTTATGAGGCGTGATCTCACGGGGCTCGGAATTTGATGGTGAGATCTTTGGGGTTGCCATGTAGTGGTCTGTCAGTATTACCTGAGCTAGTGCTCTTTAGATCCGACCTAGGGTGAACGCCGAAGTGCCTTGAGACTGAGGTGGTCCTTATGCGACCTTACACCGAGGTGAACTCATCCCGAGGTGGTTGGACTATCCGAACTCGATCTGTTGCGGACTTGGCACGTCGGTCTGAGCTGTCATCTTACTAGTTAGGTTGTGTCCACGTGTCCCCCTATTACTCGGTCATGCCAAATCTCCCTTCATCAGCTTGCATCCCCAGTCCTCGAAGGAGATGGGTTCCCCATTTGGAGCTTGAATCCCCAAACTTTTTAATTACAAGTTTGTTTTCAAAATGGTATTTATTTAAAACAAAGGAAAATTTAAAATGGAAATAATATTTTAAATATATTTCGATATATATAATATAAAAAATATTATAAATAACATAAATAATATTATATATTTATTATAATATACATACACATATATTATATATAATCGAGGTCGGGGCAGGGTGTGGATTTCACTCCCCGTTCCAATCGAGTATTCCTATTAGGTATGTCAATGATACCCGAAAATCCAAGGCCCAATCTGACCTCCAATTCAATTATCTCGGATTTGGATGCTGTATTTATGTAATCGAATTAGATTCGGATGTTGCAATCTACATCTAATTAATAACTGAATGAGATTCAGATTTGACTCCATCCGATCCGATTAAAATATGAATATGATTATACCATAATATTTATGGATTTTAATATATACATTTTATATAATTATATTTAAAATTATAAAAAATATATTATATATTTTATATTATATATAAATATATATAATAAATTCAATATGCTATATTTACATTAATTTATCATATATAAAAGTTGAAAAGTTATTATATTTTTATTTTTTTGGTATTTTAAAAAATTAAAAGATGAGTCAGATTAAATCCAAATCCAATCTGAATCCATTGGATTCAAATCCAAATTTGAGGTCTTCAAATCAAATTGAATTTCGGATCAGATTTGAATGCAAGTTTTTAGTAGTCGGGCCGAATGTGAATTTTAATGAATTTGATCTGAGTCCGATCCAATTATAGCCCTAGTTCCTATTAATCCCATCCCAACACTGTCCCGCTAAGGTAGCCTCCATCTCCATCCCCATATGGTCGGGAAGGCCACCAGATACTTGGTGGAGATGAGGAAAATTACCATCCCTATCCCAAATTTATTGCACCATAAATTAATAAATTTTAGGGAGAATGACCAATAACCCCATGGTCAAAATTTGTAGACCCGAAGTACATTTGGGATAGGTGCAATTCGGAATTGATGCCAATTCACGGACGAGTATGGGTGCATGTGATTTTTGGACCTTTGAATATTTATAACTTTGTAGTGAGAATCAGAAATATACAATACGCCTGTACGTACTTTTCCGTAAATTTTAAGACTAATTAGTCCCGACAATTTTTTTCCGTGCGTCACACGGGAACCCGTTTTCTGTAATCGGGTTCATCGAATTCCCACTACTAGAGAGACGGTTCTGGACTTCTGAGGTATGTGATTTTGTGCCAATTAATGATCGGTTCGGGGCTGGACTCATACCCGCCCCTTTCACAGCCCTCGCCACCGACTTTGATTTATCTTTCTAGAAGAAATGGATAATGATAATATAAACCATAGTCCACACATATCTACTTTAGAATTTACGGTTGGTTACGGAGCCTTTTAAAAACGATTCGGTCTCTAACAAGGAAGCGAATCATGAAAATAAAAGTGGGAGGGGTTAGACAGAGAGAGGGAGAAAAAGAAAGAGATAAGAATAAGCGATCTCTGGCCTGAGCCCTCCAGTTGTTAGATACGTGGATTAACGTTTCGAGTTCCGGCGGATCACGGATTCGTTGCCTCGTTGGATTCTAGATTTTATCCTAAAGGGTAGGTGGGTTTTGGTTGGGTTTATTTCTGTTTTAGGGTTTTCCTTGGTCTGCCTGCGAATCGCGGTTGGAGACCGATATTCTCTTCTTTCATTTATCCTTTCTGAAATCGAGTTGAAATCGAAGCAGTCATGCCGGGTAATCCAGGTTGCACGGTTTACATAGGTGAGTTGTTTGAATGTTTTGTTTGTTCCCCTTGATGTTTTTGTTTTGTTGTTTTTATTCTGTTTTGATCTTGATGCGGAAGGAGTGAGATCTCCGGTTCTCAGAGTCGATTTGTTGGGTGATTTCTGGATTCTGGAAACTGGTTCGGAATTTTGGAAAAATATCATTTTATATCCTTGATATTATTCATATTTTTGTTAAATTTTTATAGAAACTATTTAAAGTATTATTTTGACCTGACTTTGCACACGATTTTAGTTGAAGTAGTTTGGCCTCTCCTGAGAGGTTTTCTGACTGTGTTATAATTGTAGATAAACGATGATTGGAGTACTTTATAGTTTTAATGCTTCCTTCTTGATTTCATAGGGCATTGGGTTAGTTTAATGCAGATTATTCTCTTATTTCACAATCTCAAATTTGTCACACATGTTTCCGTGGTCTAACCATCTCAACTTGATAAGTGGGAAGAATAATTCCTAACTTTTCCTGATACTTAAATACTGTATAATTCTATTTGCCATTTCTGGTGCTTTTTTCTTTTAGCTGAATTAGCAGACATTAGTTTTTTCCCCTTCTGTGCGGTAATTATTCTTCCTTCATTAAAGGGTGTCGTCAGTGGGGAGCTGTTGTGAGACACCAGGTTTTCTTCATTCATCTATAATAATTCTATATTAACACTTCTGTACCTCAGTTGTTTATAATTTATCTGGAGAAACTGCTATTTTTATTTTGATTTTCTATTTTGGTGGGTGGGGTTGTCTTAGAGCCTTAGATAGTACTTTGTATTTGACTTAAACTATTATTAGTAGGGCTGTAGGGGTAACAATTTTCTTTTTATTTTGGTATGATTGTTGTGTTATATGGTTGGTCTCCATTGTTTGCTAGTTGTCTTCTGTTATTCTTTTTGGTCTATGACGTGAGGTTACATATGCAATTCTAGTTATAACAATCCAATAACAGATTTCCTGTTTAATTTACTTTTTAATAGGTAATTTGGATGAGGGGGTTAGTGATAGGGTCTTGTATGAGATCCTTATTCAGGTTGGGAGGATAGTTGATTTGCACATTCCGCGAGATAAGGAGACCAATAAGCACAGGGGTTATGCCTTTGTAGAATATGAAAGTGAGGAGATTGCACAATACGCAGTTAGGCTTTTCTCTGGCCTTGTCACTCTTCGAAATAGAACACTGAAATTTGCGGTGCGTACTTAGTTGCTTTTATCTTCTTTCACATTCCATCTCTTTCTTTATTTCTGTTACAGGCTGGGATTGTTGGCTGGTGCAGTACCTGTTGGGAGGGCTCTCAGGCAGTTGCTCTGTGAGGCTGGGGCCACCCGAAAAGCCCATTGGCAAATCTGTAGAGCCAGAATTTTGGTGTCATCTTAGTGTCTTACAACCATTTAGATGGCTCTCCTGGTAGTTTCTTTAAGGCAGCTGAATTAAAGTTAAGCCCCACCCAAATGGGCCCTCAGTGTTATCAAAGCATGGACTAGTTGTCAACTAGTAACTGACTGGTCAATTGAGGATCAGAATCAGACATACCACTTCTTTAACTAGTGGATCGATACTCATGCTATTGTTACTGGGGATGACTATGGAGCCATTTGATAACAGCTTAAGTTGCTGAACTGAAGGATTTATTATTTGTCTTTTAGTGGATAAAATACTATGAAACTTATTCACTAAAAGATAAAGTAATGAACTTTTCAGTTACAGCCATTAAGCTGGTCCCTAAGAATCAACTAGGACGGTTAATTAAAAAAGCAACTAGTCATCCTATTCAACTATAAAGTTATTATAAAACCTCTATAATTAATTATTAACTAATTATTTAAAACAATATCATACATATACTTCGATTAATTCATGCTAGTTGCTTTAAGTATTTGTGATGGTATCATTCATTAATTGATATTAAAATTATAAATAAGACATATAATAAAAGAGGATGGCCAAGGAGTTCTTTTAAGTCTCCATCAAATCAGTATGTGCTGGTATGGAGTTTTTACAAACAAAGGGTGGGGGTACATTGATGGTCAGGATTTTACTCTTTCCTTGGAAAATAGAGGTTGTAACTCCCTATCCTATCTTATCGAACCTTCCTTTTCTATAATTTATAAAGAATGATAGTGAAATAAATGTTCTATTGTCGTTCCTTTTTTGCATATTTGTTATCTATATTAACTTATACGTAAGATTGCATCAATATCTAATATTAAGAAAATATCTTTTTTTTTTACTTATAAAAAAAAGAAAAAATATATTTTTTTGCACTAACTAGGAAGTCAAAATGAATAGTCATTGCTATTGAAAACTTTGTTTTATTCTGAAATCCAATTAGATCTAGGGGCCTCAGATTGGATTTTGATCCTATTTGATTTGGATTTAATTCAAGTCTGCTTTATTGACTATAAAATAGGGAAAAAACTAAGTCAGTTACTTTCTAACTTGTATAATAAATTTCTGCAAGTATGAAATATATATATATCATCAGTAACTGTAAAATTCATTAATATTAGAAACAAAACTCAAGAGAACAATAAAGAAACAGAAGCAAAGAAAGTTAAATCCTCTTATCTCTCCCTGAAACAACTTATCTTCTTTTTATAACTGACCCCAAAAAAATTGATCTCTACCTGCCCCTTGTTTAGCAAGAGCATCAGCAGAGGAATTTGCACTCTTTTTGACCCATCAAACTATCACTTCCATATTTTATGTGAACCATTTGAATTTCTTCCTTTCATTGTTAAAACTCCTCAAATTCACTTAGCAGCCATCCCACAACCAACTTGGAATCCCCTTTAATAACTAATTTTCCAATGTTCAGAGATTTTGCTCTCTTTAACCCTTCAATTAAATCCAAAATTTCAGCTCTTAGAGAATTTCGTACTCCAAATGGGACAGAATAAAATGCCTCCCTGTGGAGGATGGTGGGTTGGGTATTAGGAAGTTGAAGGTTTTCAACTCTTCTCTTCTCAGTAAATGGCTTTGGAGGTTTGGTGTCAAGAGGAATGCTTGGTGGAGGACCCTAATTGCTTTGAAATATGGGGTGGAGTAGGGTAGTTGGAAATCTTTGGATCCCTTTCAGGGTTGGGGGTGCTCACTTTGAAAAGGAATTTTGAAATCTTTCTTGACTTTTTCTGATGGCCTTGCTCTCAAGATTGGTAGGGGAGACAGGTTGAAGTTTTGGAAGGATTCTTGGTGTTTAGACACCCCTTGGTTGAAGCCTTTCCGCTGCTTTTTCAGTGTGCCCTGAGCCCCGAGGCTTCAGTGGCTGGTTCTTATGATGTGATGGGAATCAATCTCTTGGTGTCCCCTTTTTAGACAAAATCTTTTTGACTGGGAGATGGATCAGTTGTTGGCCCTTCTGCAACTGTTACAGAGGCAATCTATCTCTGCTAATATGGAGGATGAGTGGAGGTGGAGGTGGAGTGGAGATGGTGTTTTTACTGTTAAATCTTTGGCTTCAAAGTTGAGTAGAGCAAGTAAGTCTGATTTTCCAAGCAAGCAGGTGTAGAATTCTGTAGTCCACCTAAGCATAATTTTTTGATTTGGGTGATGTCTCTAATTAAGTGCCTGTCGAGAGCTAATTTGGTTAGGAGAGGGGTTCAGCTTCAGGCCTTAGCTGTGGCTTATGTGGACTTTTGCCAGAGACAGTTGATCATCTTGGCATCCATTGTTCTATCTCTCTATCTCTGTAAGAGTTTGGGAGCACTTTCTTAAAGCAGATGGGGTCGGTTGGGTTATGCTTGGTTCAATTAAGGATCTCCTATGCTGCTGGAATTTGCCAGGCCTGAAGAAAAAGGGTAATCTGATCTAGAGAACCACCCCTGTGGCTGTTTTAGTAACTTTATGGATTGAAAGAAACAACAGGATTTTCTGCAACAAAGTGAGAAGTTTGAAGGAATTAATTCAGGCTGCAGTGTCTAAGCTTGCTTCTTGGCTGTCAGTTAACTCTTAGTTTAAGTCTCAGAATCTTTTCCATTTCCTTAGTACTCAGTCTGTTTGGAGTCTGTAACATGTCTTCTTTCTGGGTATGAGATGCCCGGAAATTGTTGTATCCTTTTCATCCTTCTTTAATAAAATTTTTACCCAGTGTTTTAAAAGTGCAAGGCGCGTGCATTTTTGAGGCAAGGCGCACAATTTAAAAAAAAAGCAAAAAGTTCAAAAAAATAAAAAAATGCAAAAAAAATCAAAAAATTATAAAACATAATATTAATAACAATATAAACTTAAGTTTTAAAATAAATGTCTTAAAAAACCTATTATCTAAAATTAAAATACATATATAATATGTAAAGCATATTCAAATGAGAATTTAAAAACGAAATCAAACATATACAAAATTTTCAAGCATATAAAACTCACAATCTCTTTTTTCTCAATTGCATCAAGTAGCTAATGTAATATATTACATTCCTAATTCTACGAGCCGCCTTTGTGCCACACCCCTCGAGGCAAGCCCAAACAAGTCCATGTTAGAGTCTTAAATTCTTAGTTTTCACACAAAAAAATAATAATTTTATAGGTTTATTTGCTTTTAAGAAGATATTTTATTAGGATGAATGAATGGACAACATTACCAAATAGGGGATTCTCGAAGCTTTGGTGAGCGATCGAATCAGCCGCCGGACTCAAAAAAAAGGAAAAGGTGGCAAATTTTCAAAAGGCGCACGCCTGGGCTAAGGTGCAAGGCGCACCAGGCATGCGCCTTTTGAATGGGCTGTGCCTAGGACTTGGGCGAGGTGCCTACCCTAAAATGCGCCTCGCTTGTGCGCCTAGGCACGCATGAGGCGTGCCTTTTAAATCACTGATCAAACTGAATTTCAATGGTAGTAGTTTGGGAAACCCAAGGCCATTTGGCATTGGGGGAGTGTTAAGGAATGAACAAGGGAATATAATAGCCATGTTTTTTGGTCCAATTGGAGTGGGAGAGTCCCTTAGGGCCGAGGTAATGGCGGTCACGGAAGGGGTAAAAAGAGCAAGAGACCTAAACATCAATAAGCTGGTCATAGAAGGTGATTCTGAGATAGTGGTGGGCTGGTTAAAGGAAGACAAGATTGAGCTCTAGAACCACAACAATGAGAAGAGGAAGTTTAAGTGGCTGACGAAGGACATTGATGTAAAGTGTATTTGGGTAAAGAGAAGTGCCAACTCATTCGTAGATGGATTAGCTATGCAAGGGGTGCATAGGGATGCTATTTTCTGGGCTCATTTGTAACTATTTTTTTTTCTCTCCTTGATTGTTTAATCTAGAACCTAGGGAAGTTAAGATGTTTTATCTCCCCTAATATGTATTCTAATCTCTTATTTTAATGAAATGCTTCTTTTTTTTTGTTTTGTTTTGTTTTTTTTTGACAAGGTAAGGTAAAATAAGGGGGTCCTCCATATTGACTCCCACTATACAACTTTTCTCAAAGCTAACTTTCAATTTAGACAATTGCTCAAAAAGTTGTATAAAATCGTATTATTTGCAAATTGCAAGTAAGGAGTATGTCCTCCCTGCTTACCCTTCATGCGCTTATTAAATTCCTAGAATCTGCCCTAGAGATAAAACTCCCTAGGACCTTCACAATCAAAGTAAATAGGAAAGGAGAAAGGGGGTTTCCTTGTCTTATACCTCTTAAAGCTGAAAAAAATCTACCATTGTCCCATAAACTAGAATCAAGTAGTGGTAGGTCCTAACACACCCCAACACCCATTTGCACCATCTATCTCCAAACCCAAAGCTTATCATCACCTCCATCAAAAAGGACCAATCTACCAGGTCGTAAGCTTTTTCAAGATCTAATTTGTAGTCCAACCCCTTTTTTCCTGATTTCTTAAGATCCTCCACACTTCCATTAGCTATAAGAATCTGATCAGTTATTTGCCTTCCCCTCACAAAAGCTCCTTAGTTGTGAGCTATAATAGAAGGGAGAACTTGTCTAATCCTTAGAGACAACACTTTCGCAATAATCTTGTATAAACTGTTCACCAAGCTAATTGGTCTATAGTCTCTCGGGTGACTAGCTTCTCTCTTCTTAATCACTCCTCTTATGTGAAACTCTTTAAACACTAACATCAAGTCCTTCAAAATCTCCCAATAATTCTGATAAAAAGCCATTGTAAAACCATTTGGACCTGTTGCTTTTGATCTATCCATAGAAAACACTGCTTCCTTTACTTCTTCCAAGTCAAACCTTCTCTCCAACCATTCCCTATCCTCTACCCTTAACCTTGGCCATGCTAAACCTTCAATCCATACCCTCCCACTCAGGGGACTTGTAAAGATTGATTTAAAATGATCCACAAAAGCCCCAACAATCTCATTTTGATGGGATAAGGTTGACCCCTCAACTTCCAATTTGGAGATGAAGGTTTTTCTCCTCCTACCATTTGCTATAGCATGAAAGAACTTAGTGTTCCTGTCTCTCTCCTTCAACCATTTACATCTAGACTTTTAACTCCAACTAATTTCCTCCTTGTGTAAGCAATTCTCCAGCTGTTTTCTCAATCTCCACCTTTGCTCCTTATCCCCCCTTTCAAGACACCCCCTTAATTTTTTCAAGTCTACATCCTCCAACTGATGAATCACATTTTGCTTCCTTTCTTCAAGTTTGTTGAACTCCAGGAGGTTCCATCCTAAATTTTATCCTTTAAGTATTGAAGTTTCTTATGGAACCTCATACCTTCTCAGTTCACTGTTGGATTGCTCTCCATCCACAAGTTCTAAGTTTCTTAATAAACCCAGGATGGTGCAGCCACATGTTTTCAAATCTGAATGGAGCAGGCCCAACATTTTCCAACTCTTCTTTACTAATCAAGATAGGCCAATGATTAGAAGTCACCCTTGGGAGGACCCTTGAAGTCAAGCTCTTCCAATGTTCTTCCTAGTCAGCTGAGAAAAGGAATCTATCCAACTTGGAGCAAATGGGATTCACTTGGACATTAGACCAAGTAAAGTTACTATGAGCCAGAGGGATCTCTTTCAGTTCAAATGCATCTACAAATTGATTGAAATTCCTCATGCTTGTGGTCACCCTCTGTCTAGGACTTTGTTTCTTTCGAGAATCTTATTACATTGAAATTACCTTCTAGACACCAAGGTCCTTCCCACAAACCCCTGATGTCACCCAACTCTTCCCACAGTTTCCTCCTCTCCCTGTAAACATTTGTTAAAACCCATTCAAAACCATCCTCCACCTGCTTAAATTTCAGAGACACTGAGAACTTATTATCTCTTCCAATCCCTTCTAACACATCACTATTCCACATAGTCACTATACCTCCAGCAGATCCCCAAGAAGGTGCAGCTGCCCTACTAATTCTTCTGGCTTTCTAGACACTTCTAGCTCACCTTATATCAAAATCTGCTCTTTTTGACTCCTGAATCATTACCACATATGGGTTGAGTTTTCTAATTGCCTCTTGTATTACTGCCCTCTTTCTAGCACTCCCCAATCCTCTAACATTCCAACTAATTATTCTCATTGAAACCTACTAGCTTGATCCCTTACTCCAATGCCAATTATTTAGGACTTTTCCTCCTCTCCCCTGGAGCACCAAATGCCTTATCTCCTTCAATATCCCTCTTTAACCTTTCCACCTCACTCAGCTTCCTCTTTCTTGCCTTAACTTCCTCTCTAGTGTTTTGTAGGAAAGCTTTAAGATCATTAAGGTTCTTTAGTTTACATCCAAGTTTCCTTACAAAGTTTGCAATAGAGTCCTCTCTACTTGCCTCCCCCCTTGCTACCTTGCTGGTCTCTCCCTCTTTACGTCCCCTCTCACCCCTTCCTGCATTTGCCCCAATTGTCCCCTTCTGTAAATTACTCTCTTCAAATTCAACCAGTAAATTCTCAGTAATTTCCCCAACTCTTTTATTTCTTCTTGATTCCTCTTCTGCATCCTCTCCTAACTTTTGAACCTCCCTATTACAACTTGCTTCTTTTATTCCCCCTTCTTTCACATGGGTTGCGGTCTCTAAGCTGGGAATTGTATCTGGCACTGAAGACACAGAGCAACCATTAGTATCACAAAACAAATTGACACATTTACCTGGGTTTTGCTGGGGGGGGGGAAGAGGAATAGAAGGAGCAACAGACCAAAAAGTTGTCAAATCCTGTTTCGCAAGTTAGGAGTCATCTACCCTCTTAGTTAGGTCTCAGTGAGAAAGGTTTCCTGTCACTAGAGCACAGGGATCCCTTCCCATACCCAATTGTGCTCCCGTCCTGCCTCTGATGAGCTTTAGAGACTGCATTGTTAAATTCCTTCTTAGAAGATGTAGTAAGTAATGGATCTTCAAGATAAGGGTGAAGACTTTCAGCCCCGCTAGCCTGGAAGTGCTCTACTGTATTAACTTCTCCTCCTCTGTCAGACTGAACCAACGCATTTTCTTGTTTTCCTCCTCCCATATCCCCTGGAAATAACAGCTCCAAGTTTAAAGTCTCCGCAATTTCTTCATCCAAAAAATTTGCTTCCCCTACACTTCCTAGACTGGTCGAATCATCTGATTCCTCCACTTCCGCTTCATCCAAGCTACATGCCCTAACCCTCGTCCTCGTCCTCCCTGTCCTCAATATGAACTCTCGAGTGCCTTGGGTTTGGATGATCAGAAGTAGAGTGGAAAACGCTGACTGAAACTGAATCTGAACAGGATCTCCAAACCAGAGACTCTTTCGTCTTGTTTACAGGCCTACAACATTGCTGCATCTCCAAACCAGAGATAGTAGTGGGCTGGTTAAAGGAAGACAAGATTGGGCTCTAGAATTACAACAATGAGAAGAGGAAGTTTAAGTGGCTGACTAAGGCCATTGGTTTAAAGTTTAAGAGGAAGAAGATAGACGAGAACTATCGTCTATGATCAGAGTTTCCTTACCCCTAGGCACGCGATCACTTAAGTTCACATGTGATTCAGCTTTTCTATTGCCTAGTTCAGAAAGAAGACCCGTTCGTTTTGCGGTTGGGTCAGGAGCTGCGGTTTGAGTAACCTTGTTTGAAGGGCCACAACCTCCCCTAACCACGTCAGCAAAAAAACCTCTGCCTCCGTCAATTCCTTTAAATTCAAAATTATTTGAATTTCTTACTTTAAGTAGATTACTTCTCAAGAGGTTTTCCTTCACCGACTTTCCAGCTTCCCATTTGGGCTGGCCTAGTAGTTCAGCCGAATTAGCCAACATTTGTGCTCCACGTGTGCACGAACCTGTCACATCTACACCTTCATCTACCTTGGTTCTTCGTCCCCAGCAATGCACTTCCACCTCTGAAATCAATCAGACATGAAAACAGGCACCGTCGGAGAGAACTTGCAATTGAACGGGGTGGAAGTTCTGGCTTTACCCCAGAAATTCTAACTTCTGCGGCATCTAAGTCTTGAAAGTTGACCTCCTCCGAGACACCCCTCAACAGATTAACTAAGGTTGCAATGTTTGACTCACTCCAAAGATGGAATGAAAGTCCTAACAGTTTTATTAGGAAGCTTCCATTAGTGCCCTCCACCGCGCTACATTGCAGCGTCCATTTCTGAACCTGGACCAAGCCCTCTGCGGACTCAAAGATTGTGGAAATTTTTTCCTCAAAATCAAACTCCGGCTATAAGTCCAGTACTGCCTTCCTCTCTGTAAATAGCAATAACACTGTGTCAGCATCCGAATTGACCTGCATCACTGAATCCAAGAATTTTCCCCAATTCTTCACTTCTTCTTCAGCAGTTAAAACCAACCTCCGTTCCCAGCTGCCTCTCCCTGTCTCAAGCAGCATTCTCTGCAGACCTGTCAAATGCACAGCCACAACTTCAAGAGGAGTGGAGCTCTGTTTTCTGGATTTCTTTTCCTTAGAATAAACTTCTAACACCTGTCTTGGAGGAATCTGCACACGCTCATCAGTATTTGCAACTTTTTCTTCATTTGATAATCTGTTGACAGAAAGGAGAAACTGCTGTAACTAATCCACAAATAACAACCAGCTCTGGTTCTCCTTCCCTTCCGGCACACACACCAGCTGTCTCTTATTGTTATCAAAAGCTTCTGTAATAGCAAGAAACCAATCCCTTTCTATTTTTTCTCAGCTTAACTTAAATCTCTTCCCTAATAGTTCCAAGGAGTTTTTCCAGCCTACCTTTCTGAGAGAGAAAACTACATCATCGACAAAGCCCTTCAACCAAAGCACTGCTTCCTCCGGCAAGAAAATTGTCGACCTCTGATCTTCCCTGATTTCAGCGAAAGCCTACCTCTAATTCTTCCATGTTCAAAAAGAAATTTCTTTGCTTCGAAGACCAACTCAGTTCTCCAACTATTTGCCTCTTGGAAGACTCCGTCTCTTTGATCCTTCTCCATTTCCCTTCTTGCAAGAGGATTCTCACCACATCCCATCATTAATAAAATGCTTGAATTTTGCCCTCTTCATCCCTAAACACTCCTATTTCTGACAAGCCTGGCTTACCCAAACTGCTTCCATCAAATTTGAGCTTAACAAATCCTCTTCCTGTAGGAGACCAAGTAGGAAAACTAATATTCTTCACTGGGGCAGAATTTGCCACCATCATTCCAGCTTAGATGATGTCATTCACTGCAAGTATGAAATATTATTAGTTATAAATTTTATATAATTATATTTGTTATCTGTCTATATGCATAAATATATATAATAAAATTTAATCCGGCTTGGATCTTAATTGAATTGGATGGGGTCAAACGGTTATGTGAATCGATCATCTGAATCCAAAATAATTGGATCAGATGCCAGTTTGGGTTTTGGTCTTTTGGACTCCACTGACAGACCTAGGTGGATGTTACAATTCTAAAAGAAAATTTACCCTATTTCTTGGTTGCGTTATCCTTTCTATTTGACAATTTGATATATTTTATTTCTAAAAGAGGGCTTTCTTATATCCAAAGGTATCTTATTTGAGTCTTTCGTTTCAAAAAAGTAATGCATGGATTATGAAACAGATATCTGGGCAAAACAAGAGCTCACAGAGCTTATCAACTCCAGTTAGGCCTATGTTGAACTCATCTCATAAACCAAGGCCTTACCATACACCTATTGGTAATACAGAAACTCTCCAGCAGTCATCAAAGCTATTGCCACCATGCAGGTTTTCAGAATACCCCTCGAATAATGCACAAGGTGAACTGGTTTTCTGATAGCCCCTCTGCTGTTAATGGAATTCCATCTTTTCTTCAATTTCTCGTTTCTAATCCTTTTCCTTTTACACAGAGTCTCCTCCCCTTGGGGTAGCACAACCTAATGCTTTTAGATCAGATTTCAACAGCCACAACTATAATTATAGTCGGCGGGTTCTTGGGGCAACATTCAATAGTTTTCGCCAGTCTAGTCAAGGATACTAGTTTTTGAGTGCTTTTTGTATCCAGAATTCCAGATACTGACTCACATAATCTTACTGGCATTAATGGTATTAGTGTTCATTTGTTGTACCAATTATCACTATGTAAATGCCATGAATTGGTAAAAGATCTCTCTTCTAATTGGTAAGATTCCTAAAAGATACTCTGGACACAAAATTGAGTTTTGGTGTGTAGTTAGAATTGTTGTATATGACACTAGTTTGCTGTCTTAATGTTTTACCTTCTTACTTCAGTGAACGTGTAAGTTAGTATTTCTATTACAGTACAGTTGTTTATGATGCACCAGTTTGCTGTCTTAATATTTTGACCTTCTTTACATTGTGTAATAAATTAGTATTTCTATTACGGTGAATTTGTAATAAGTTAGTATTCTGCACAGTTGAAGTTTTATTTATTTATTTTTTCAGAGCGTATTTCTATTGTCTTGCTTTACAAAGTTTTTCTTTTTTTCAAATTTAGTATTTCTATTACTGTATTATTCTGCACAGTTAAACTTCAGATATTGCTTACCTTCAATGTTTTGAAAGATGTGTTTAGAATCATCCTGCTCGGTCTCATCAAATAAATTCTTGTTCAATGTGTGTATGAGGTGTCAGAAAGACATCCAAACAAAACAGAAGAAACAACAAAGCTACTGATTTGGGCATACTATATATGAGCGACAACCCTACTTGACATGCAGGAGAGCATTATGGTTTATTACAATACAAATGTAGAATTTTTTCATAAGCACACCCTCTCTTCTTCACCAGGAATCTGTCCCATATATACGGGTGGGCCTAGATCACCCTAGAATCTGAGCCACTAATTAGCAAAGCTGTTTGTATCATTATCTTTGTGATTCTTATATCATGTAGTAGAAGCCAAGCTTCTATTCTATATATAACAGCAGCCAGTAGGTCTTTTTTATTAAGTTTCTATTCTATATCATGACCATCATATAAGCCTTGTTCCAACTATATGGGGTTGGTTACATGAATCCTGTTTTGCCGTCCATTTGGTTTTAAGTTATGTGTGCTTAAGTCGTTTCTTATTACTTAAAGTGATGCCTTTTTTGGTCTATCAAGCCTTTTTAGCTGTGGAAACTTGCACAAATTGCTTCTTCCTAGGCAGTACATGGTCTTCTGTGGACGTGAGCAAGCCATCTGAATCTATTTTTTCTCATCTTATCATCTATTGGAGCTACATGCAGGCTCCTTCATTTCTGATCCTATTATTAGTTTTTCCACTCATCCATCTTAGCATATGCATTTTTGCAACATTCATCTTGAGTGATTTTATTTAGATTAAGAGCATAAAAAAAATACCGAGAGAAAGTTCCCAAAATGAGGCATGAGATGCAGCCTCAGATTAAAGCAAGATTTACAGTTTAGCCCAAAGCATCTGATTCCTATGCACCCCTTGTTTAGCTAGTGAATCTGCTAACCCATTTGCTGATCTTTCCCATTGGAATTGGACTGACATGTTTGTAGTTAGCCATTTGAATCTTCATAAAGCCCCTTAATAGGACCAGGCTGCTGTTTGTGGTTCTTTTAACCATTGGATCACCAACTTGGAATCACCTTCAATTAACAGCCGTTCACAATTTGGTTCTTTGGAAAATTCAGCTCCTTGTAAACTGCTTGAATTTCTGCATTGACTGAATCCCCTACTCCTATAGGGCCAGAATATAAAGTGATGATTAGCCCCTCTGTATTTCTAAACACTCCCCCAACACCAGAAGGACCCGGATTGCCTAAACTGCTGCCATCAAGGTTGAGCTTAATGATACCCTCTTGAGGAGGTTTCCATTCTGGTGACGGTTTAGGTCTTGTACTAGACCTTTGTCACATTCATCTTTTAGAAATGTTATTTGACAACCCAACACTTTCCATAAATATTGTTAGCCTTACAATTGTTTTGTAGAATTTTCCTTTTAGCCAAGTGGTATTCATGCATTATGTAAGATATTGGACGCACCATTCCATTTTGCTCATCATACTCTAATTCTATGGATGACATCTTCAATCTCACCTTTGTCTTGAATTATAAACCAAGGTAGTAAGGGAGGTGTTTGTTGGTGTGGTGGATTCCTTTTGTTGAGGGTTTGGTTGTCTTGATTTCCTTTAGTTTGGGTCTAGTTTTGGAGAAGTAGGGTGGTTTTATCTTCTCTTATTTGACTATTGGTCACCTTCCTTTGTATTCTTTTCTGTTATTTTAACATTTTTTTTATTATCCAAAAAAATAAAAAAAACCAAGGTAATAGAAAAGCTCACATTGAATTATCTCTTGGTCTCCAATTATAAGTATATCTTAATTTGCACTCCTATTTATTATTAAAATTACATGGCATATATGTTTTGCCTACTCTCTTTTTTAGGTATTTGTCCATAAGGCTCAGTTTTGGAAGATTGCAAATACAATATGTACAGTGCAAATACAAGGTTTGGAAATGCAAATTATTCGTTTTTTCTTGGACTAAATGCATCTCCTTTTGGGCTTCTATATAGTCTCGACAGCTTTGGAGAGCTTTGGTTATTACTTTTGGAGGCCTGAAAATTCTTCTCAGTAAACATTTTTTCATTTCTGTTCTTCCACGAGTACCAAAGGATAAAGCCTATGTTTTCCCATAAATAATGGACTGACTCAAACTCTTTTTTCAATTAATTCTATCCACCATTTCACTAGTGAGAGATGCTGATCCTGATTTGGGTTCGGAAATTGAATATTAAGAGCTCTCCAAACTTGTCTAGCTATTTGGCAATTTATGAAGATGTGATTGGAGTTTCTGGATTTCTACAAGACTGACAGTCTGGGTCACAGTTGCAGCCTCTCTTGTGCATGTTTTCCCTTGTAGAGAATATAATTTTATCAAATTTTTGAGATTTTTTTTTATTTGATTGTTGGCTTCATCCTCTTCATTGAGCATGGCATAGGTTGATTTCACCATAATTTTACCACATAGATTAGAACCCCAAAGCTCGTCTTGTTTTTCTTGAGAAGGGAGGACTATGGCTTGGATTTCAGTTTTTGAACATTCTATTTAATTTGTTAAGATCCCAGTTTTTTGATTCACCATCTATGATTGAACTCACCTTGGCATTTTCCTTCATTGGAACTTCTTCCATCCTATGGACCAAATCTTTTAAGGGTTTATTTGAATTCCAATTATCCTCCCACAGATTACAAGTGTGCCCTCTACCATTTTCCCAGAAGAAACATTTCTTCAATGTTTTTTTGCTTAAAAATTCCTTTCAAAGCCCAAGAAGCTTTCTTTGGCAAAGATGCTTGCATGACATCTTTATCTTTTAGTATTTCTTTTTGATGACTTCTCCCCAAATGCTATCCTCATTTGTTAAGGATTCTCCACCCAAGTTTCATTAAGTTGTCTTGATGCCTAGTCCCCCATTTGATTTGAGCATTGTTATTTGTTTCCATTTCTCAAGGCACAGGGCTTTTTTATCTTTTTTGTTTCCCCATAAGAAATTCCGTTGAAGTCTATCCTGCTTTCTAGTAGTTTGGAATTGGAATAAGTTCATTCTATATTGCACCTTATTTCCAACTACTTGCTTTAACATTACCGTACCGTACCCCCAGTAGATAACGTTCTACCTCTCTAGCTTTCAAGCTTGTTCTTCACTTTTTCCACACATTCATTAATGCTGTGTTTGGTTTGAAGGAAAAAGTAGGGAAACCTTTACAAACCACACATTCATTACCGTACCTTCCTTTCCCTTCCTTTCCCTACCTTTTCCTTCAAACCAAACATAGCCTAAAATGATGATTTGATCACTCTACCCTTTATCATAGGGGAGGGGCTCCTAGATACTTCCCTCCCATTTCTTTCTTAGGAATTTTTATGATTTTTTTTTTTATCTTTTAGGTATGTTCTTGGAAAAAAATTACAGCTGATTTTTGATAATTAGGGAGTTGCTTTGAAGACTTGTCTACTTTTTAAAATGTTTTTGACTTAGGCTTGCATCAATAGATGCTTTGGAGATATCATGCAATCATCAGTAAACTGCAATATTGGGATATTTGGGCCACTTGCTGGTTTGATCCCCAAGGCTACTTTTTTTTTTTTTTTTAATTTCTTGCTGCATTCATGTGCCTCGATGAAGCTTCACTGCAAAGTACAAAAAGGTAGGGTGATAAAGGATCTCCTTGTCTTAACCCCCTTGAGGGGTAGAATCTTTCTCATGGGGATCCATTGACTAAGATTTGATAACTAGCAGTGGATACGCTCATACTCATTCCATCACTAGGTTAATCCATTTTTGATTTAGTCCCATCTTTTCTAGAGATTTCCTGATGCAAGCCTTGTACTACCTTTTTTATTCTTCATAGTATGAAGAATTTCATGAGCTATTAGAACATTGTCCAAATTAAGTCTTCCTGACAAAGCCGATTGAAACGGAGAAATTGATTTTCCTAACATTGGCTTGATTCTATTTATGAGAATTTTTTGCTATTAAGTTGTAGATGACATTGCACTGACTTGTAGGTCTGAAATGTTATGATTTTTTGGATTTTTTATTTTTGATATTAAAGTTGCGTAGGTGAAATTTAACTGTTTTGTCATTTTCCCTGAGTAAAAAAAGCTTTTTAGTGTCTCAACACTTCCCCCTATGATGCCCCAATAGTTTATAAAAAAATTGGCATTTAAGCCATCTAGTCTTGGAGCCTTGAAGTCACCCATCAATTTCTGAGCTTCTTCCATTTCTTCCATATGTACTTCTTGCTCTAGTTTACTATTCTCTTCTTCTGTCAGGATAGGCTGAAGCACCTATAAAACTGATCTATATTATCAGTTTCTCCTTGTTGAAATTGAATCTTAAAGTCATCTGTTAACACCTTTTTGATTTGATGAGGTTCAACTTTCCATTCATTGGACTGAGCCTTAGTCTTCATTATTTTATTCTTATATTTTCTAGCCATTGATATCATGTGAAAAAAGCTCTTATATTTTCATTATTTTGAAGCCTGGAAACTCTGGATCTCCAATATTTTCATTATTTTGTCGTTTTTATTTTATAGGTTCAGTTGGACCGACTTCATCCTGTCTATAAGCTCTTTCTTTTCTTTAAAAATATTACCAAAATTATTTTGTTTCCACAATTTTAAATTTTTTGCCACTTCTCTAGCCTTAGCATGAATTTTTAAGCCTCTGGATCCTCTAAGCTATCTTGCCCACGAGTTTCTCATGATCTCCGTCATTGAGGGGTACAGATTCCACATAGTTTTGAATCTAAAGGGTTTAGGGCCCCAGTTTATTCTGCTACATGTTGTGAGAAGGGGTATTTGTTCTGAGCTTAGAAAAGGTAGGATTCCAAAGTGGCTACTCGATGAATTGATCTCCACTCATCATTAACTAAAACCCAATCTAATTTTTCGAGTTCCCCTCCCAAGTAAACTTGCTCCCTTTTGCATCCATCTCAGGTTACAGTTGTAAATAAATTCATGAAATCTATTAGCTTGAAATATGCTAAAGTTATCATTGTTTTTATCACTTCTTGCTTTGTAGGTATTAAAATCTCCAATCATTATTGGGTGGTGCTTAGAGGAAAGGTATATAAAGTTTGGCATTATTTTCCTTATCAGTCACTGAAGTATGAATTAGCCGGTCATTAGCTACTAGAACATTCAAAAAGATAGTTTCATTTCTTAAAACAGCCATAGACCAACGTTAAATTGGGTTTCCCCGACCCCTTGCATTTCGTGCCAACTTCCTAACCGTGATTAACTTGATTTTTTGGTGGTCCCCAAAAAATCTCTTGGACTCTTGGTTGCCATCTTGCAGTTAAGATTCTTGACCTCTCGTAATCAAGGTTTAAAATAGTATCACGTATCGGCTCGTATTGGTCTATACATATCATATCAGAGCCTTCCCGATATGCCCCTACAAGGAGTGTTTCGGGTCGATGAGTGGTTCAGGGGGTAGACCGGCCTTAGACCAGCCCCTCTGAACCAGATTTGGAAAAAAATATAAAAACAGAAAAAAAAACAGTACCGATACAGGTTGATACGCCCTACCGGATTATTGCCCTGTATCGATATTTTCCCCCCTCTTTTGGTTCTGCCAATTAACACCAGTCTCTTTCATTTTGTTAGTTTTAATAGAATTTGACTTACCATTATGGGCAAGGTTTTAAATATCGATACAGGGGTGTATCGGCCTGTATTGTTGCTTTTTTATGTTTTATTTATTTTTTTCAAAACCGGTTTACAGGGTTTGGTTTAAATCCCGGATACCCTCTGAACCATTGCCTGACCTGATACACCCCCTGTAGGGCGTATTGGGAAGGAAGGCACCGTATCGTATCGGCCGGCCAATAAGTAAGGGTATTACCTTCGTCTAACCATTTCCATTTTTTTTTGTTTAACATTTCTGTCCTAGAAAACCACACTTTTGGTACAGAGCTTAAAAGATACTCTCACAAACACTGTTCGGTCTTGTGCTAGAGTGTTATGGTCGAGCTTGATTAGGGGTCCAATTCCGGAGGAAGCCCAGGAATACAAACCCAAAACTCAGCCCTACTGAGACAACTGGTAAGATATAAAACCTACAGTCCAGTTCGTTAAGATTAAGTGCTTCCCATTGATAAACCAAAAGCCGTTTTTCAGAATGTAATCCAAGTCGTCCTTTGATGCAAAAGTGAACAAGAAAAGCCACCTATGCTTTTTATCGTAAGGCGGCTTGTAATATTCCATGATTCACCAGCACGACAGGTGATGGCTTCTATAGGAACTGGCTCATCAAAAACATGTGCATGTAAGTATAGGGCCCATTGGCAGAGGTCCATCACCAGTTTTTGCTCATCCAGATTGACCGCATTCACCCTTAGTTTCCTCTTACCCGTGTTATCAACAAATTGTTCCTCCAGCTTTTGCTTGTTTCCAGGGACTCTCTGAATAGCTCCAATGAGGGTTTCCTGGTATTACTGCTCTTACCCTTTTACAAGTTCTTCCCCACTTGTTATCTTCCCAACAATTTTCAGAAGAATGATTGAGTGGTCTCTTTACCATTCACCTTATCATTTATAAAGTCTTTTGTTTCCATTTGAATCCTGTAGTTAAGAAGCCATTAAATTTCCAATTCTTTCATCTTCTATCAAAATCTTAAACCAGTTTCTTTTTTCTGAACGGGTGATCTTCTTGATTGAGGCCACTATAGGTGTTCTTCATCTTTTTGTTTTTTTTTTTTGATATCATTGCCAATTTTGAATTTTTGAATTATACTTCCATTTTCTAAGTTGTGATTCCTATTGCATTCAACTATTCATTGCGTTGGATGATCTCCTTAATATAGTTTTCAAGGTGCCAAGGCAAGGCCAGGCGATAGGAGGGAGGGGTGCCTAGTTGCCTAGGCTATGTTTTTTTTTTTTTTTTTCTAATTTATAACCACATATCCTAGGGTAGTTCCTTAGGTTCCATGACCATCTTTTCTTAATAACTATCCATATTTTTCATAAGAAAATTATGAACTTTAAGTTAAAAGTCTAGAAATGTGTTGATTTTTCAAAATTTGAAGTTCTCCCCGTAATTGTGAAATCTTTGAGGGTTCAATACAACAATTAGCATTATTTGTGTTTTATTAAACCCTAACAAATGGGAAAATAATAAAAACAACATAGTTTATAAGCACAAATATGGATATTTTTGTTTAATAATGTTCTTTTTTATAATTATAATCTTAAAATAATAACAATGTAAAAGTACTTTATAAGACTATAAAAAATTATTTGGCGATTGTGCGAGGGTGAGCCTCTAAGGGTGGCTTGTTGCCTAGGTGTCACCTTGACAACTATGCTCCTTAACTTGGCTATTGTTCTTAATGTGTTTTTCCTGACCACTATTAGTCTTAATTAGCTTTAAGCCTAGGGTTCATTATAATTTGAGTTGACCATTAAATCTTAGGGAAAATTCCCGATTAGTACCTTGTAGGCTTGCACTTTGGGCCTAGTACCACTTTGATTGTTGAGCTTTAAAACACGATAATTTAGTACCTGAATTTTCAAAATGTGTTAATTCAGTATCTGTTATAAACCAACCGTTAATAGGCATGTAATAAGACACAAATGCCCTTTGGGTGTCATCTAATTTTCTCTGTCAACCATCCAAATTTTTGAGGCTTATAAAATTGCTTTAAAATGGACATCAAGAAAAGGACAAATCATCTTGAGAAAAGGGGAGAAGTGGTTATCATTGGCATGGCGAAGGTCGCATCGTAGTTGCAATCCAAAGAGATTTTGGTGGTGCTTCCACGGGGTATTACTGAGCTTCGATGTGTGTTTGCCTTTGTACATCGTCACGACAATTGAAGGATCCTCTGAGGATCTCTCCACTCACTTCTTCACTTGGCATGTGGCACTGGTGCAACGATAGTATTTCCTTGGAACATGGCAATTCTTCACCACTTTTTGTCCATACTTTGGTTGCCATCTTGTATAGATATCATCTGATTATGTAGGGTTATCAATGGATTAGGTCTATTCGACGGTCAAGTTTATTCCAATTGTTTTGCAAAATATATATATACGGATGTATATGTATATATTACGGTTTCAAAATGTTTGCAAAAATGTTTTAATTTTCGGGATCCATGTGAGTAGAGAGTGCAACACTGTTCCTTGCAGCCAAGGGAGAGATTCTCTCTTGTCGGGTAGTGTTTGATTATTATGGGCTGAGATGTTAAGTGTAAGATCATTGAGGGTAATACCTGATGAGTTAATCTTGCATCTGCCTATAGTCCTTGTGTTTTTATAAGGTGACTTGGCTCATGGACCACTTAGTGTAAGTGTTGGGCCCACTAAGAGCTCATGGTGATAGGCTTAGGAGTTCATTGTTCATAACAGTGTATTCGGTCAGGCATTGTAGCAAATGTTGGGCTGAACCCATGTGGCTGATGTGTAGATCAATGTTTGAGTCTCACGCCATACAAAGAAGCCCAACTGGGCAGCAGTTTGGAGGGTTACTGAGCAGATGGACTTGTTGGGCCTAAATCCCATTTCGAACTGGTTTAATATGATTAGTTAAACAAGGGTGGATCTAGGATTTGGATCAGTGGATAGGATAGGGAGTTATTCCTATCCACTAAGAGTATGTGGATCTGGAAACCTCCTAATGAGATTAGGAGAGCTGATCTAATCTACAGATAAGATAAGGATCTATCCTTATCACTTAAAAAATGTCCAAATTCAAATAAGGATTTGAATTAGGAAACTCTTAATGAGATTATGAGTTGAACTTTTTAAGTCTATAAAAGGAGGAATGGACGAACCATTCAACACATCTCAACATCTTAAAGCCCCAAACATCAGATCTTAGATCACCTAGAGAGAGGACAACAACAGTGTGACTACGCCATCTTCTCCCTGCGTTCTCCTCTAGTTGTCGCCAATTGCTAGTTCGATCTCCATTCTTCTTAGAGCGATCAACAACAGTTCTTGATATCAGTCTTTGGAGAAAGACTGATATGAAGTCGTGCTCACAGCCTCCATCGAATTCTTGTTGAAGGATTTGGTTCTTGGGAAAAACACTACTGATTCTGCTCCTCCCTACACTGTCATTTTCAGTGGGACTTATCTTTGGAGATTTCTTTGGGCGTGAACACCTTCATTGGGAGTTACTGCTACTCCGTATCAGGTATATCCCTCTCCTACCTTTTGGTTTCAGATCTGGTCTGATTCTTGGTTTAAGATTGATCTTTGAAAATGTAGATTTTCTAAAACGAGGAATGTGATTCTCAGATGGGAGAGAGATTTTTGAAATTTCGCCCAACCTACCAGTAGGGTTCGGCCATCCATATGATGGATCTCTCATCCCTTCAGTGGTATCAGAGCCATGGTTCAAATCTTGAACCGAAATAAACTAGATCTGAACCTGCACAAATGGGCATAAGGTGTTCTACTCGATTTGCGCAGATTAGGGTTTTTATGGGAAATCAGTTCTCAGTTACAAGGCGAATGATTTGAAATTAATTTTTATAAATTTGGAATATATTTAGAATTGTTCTTGTATGATTTTCTTGATTTATGGGCTGTTCGTACAAAGGAGATCAAAATCTTTATTGGTGCAGGATATTTGCGATTTGCAGATTTTTACATTCTGGTCTGTAATTAATTATTATTTTTTTTAATTTTAGACTGAATGTATAGGTATTTTATTTGATGTAATATTAATAGAAAAATTAGGGTTTTTTTTTATTTATTTTATTCCAAGATCGAAGCTGAATGCGCTGGAGAAGGAGAATTCGCACAAGGAGAAATCGCTATCTGCGATTTGTAGTTTATGAAACTGCAAATTGTGATCTAACATCTGTTTTGCAAGTTTGAGATGTGCGAACAACCCTGTTACTGATTCTTGTTTATTCTTTAATCAGTAAATTTAATTTCAGATCGTTTTCTTGAATTAATTCTTAAATTAAAAATCAAACCCTAGACCCATTCGAACCAGATTGGTCCAAATTGGTTGGACCGAATCTGTGGTTCGATGGAGGCTGATGTCAGCCCTAATTTGCCACTTTTGGGTTAAGGGATTGATGGTTAATTATGAGATTTAATTCGGTCCACACCTGTAAGGCCTGGTTTTAAAGAGTTAAAACTACTAAAGCCCACTAATTGCAGAAAAGCTATATGGGCCGAACTGCTTAAGCTTATTCAGCCCATATACCTAGATAATGTTAATCAGTAATATTATGGATTAAAATGAGCTTTACAGACATTAATTGATTTGATCAATTCTATCCTTGCATATGATGTATGGATGTGTGATGTGCAACGTACATTGGCTATAAGTACTTGGCCCATGCAGATACGTTAGTGGCTCTTGCGCACATCATGGCTGAATGCATATCATTGCAATGGTGTCCCTAAAGATCATTGGAAGATCTCCCTTCGTGGAGGGACCCACACCTCCTCTAAAAGGAATCGTGCAAAACCTTAGCCGTTCATGGCCCACCTAAATCTGGCTTTATGAAAGTTAGTGTGAGCCACTTTGGTTTGACCTAAATTAAAGTAGGGCGTAACTTTTGTTCCCTCTTGAAATATGAGTGCATGTGATAGGGAGATTTATATGATGAACTCTCTAAAGGCCTTTCGTCATTAGCATGAAGATGAGTCATTCAGTAATGAGAAAACACACCATAAAATTGGGCTATTCATTTGCTGTTGGACTTGTTGGAATGTTTCATAAGATGATAGGGGCGTCAGAGACTGATGTGGGAGGGGCTTACCAGAAAATGAAAGATTCTCTTATGGTACCTTGGCGTTCACGAATATGATGGGTGAACACTCATTGGACAGAAATGTTTAATCTAAAATGGTAATGAATCTTGTTTGACAGAGGCCAAAGGGAAAGTTCTTACGATGAGTTAATATGATCATTTACAGAAAGGTGGTGGGGTTATGCAACTGAAATAGTTGGTTCCATGCACCCTATGTGATTTTCTACATTTTCAGAGACATATGTCGCTGTCTCCGTCACTGAGATAGGAGGGAAATCTCGGAGATGAACAAATGAAAGTGGAATATATATTAAAAGCCATATCTATGTAAATAACATAAATCAAATTAGATTGTGGAATAATGTTTGCCTTTTATTAGAAATGGCAAACGAACAATTTGCAAAGCTATTTGACGACAACAAATTTAAGGGCCCAAACTATGCCAACTGGTATCGTAACCCAATGCTAGTCTTGACCTTTGAAAAATTGGAAAAGGTGGCTAAGAATCCTACCTCAGAGCGACCAGGAGATAGGGCTTCTGAGGTCCGAAGAAGAGACTATCAAGAATGGGAGAAAAACTCCCTCGCCCGGTGTTATATCATTGTGAGTAGAGAGTGCAACACTGTTCCTTGTAGCCGAGGGAGAGGTTCTCTCTTGTTGGGTAGTGTTTGATCATTATGTGTTGAGAGGTTAAGTGTAAGGCCATTGAGTGTAATACCTGATAGGCTAATCTTGCATCTGCCCACAGTCCCTAGGTTTTTATAAGGTGGCTTGGCCTAGGGACCACTTAGTGTAAGTGTTGGGCCCATTAAGAGCCCATGGTGATGGGCTCAGGGGTTCATTGTCCATAATAGTATATTCGGCCAGGCCTTGTAGCAAAGGCTGGGCTAAACCTATGTGGTTGATGTGTAAATCAATGTTTGGGCCCCACGCCATAGAAAGAAGCCCAACTAGGCAGCAGTTTGGAGGGTTATTGAGCACATGGACTTATTGGGCCTAAAGCCCATTTTGAACTAGTCTAATATGATTAGT
Organism: Nelumbo nucifera; assembly: GCF_000365185.1. The sequence continues at coordinate 25,513 of NW_010729505.1, read as the reverse complement.
TAAACAAGGGTGGATTTGGGATTTAGATCAGTGGATAGGATAGGGAGTTATTCCTATCCACTCAGAGTATTTGGATCTGGAAACCTCATAATGAGATTAGGAGAGCTGATCTAATCTATAGATAAGATAAGGATCTATCCTTATCACTTAAAGAGAGTTCATATTCAAATAAAAATTTGAATCAGGAAACTCCTAATGAGTTTAGGAGCTGATCTCTTTAAGTCTATAAAAGGAGGAGGGGGTGAACCATTCAACACATCTCAACATCTCAAAGCCCCAGACATCAGATCTTAGATCACCCAGAGAGAAGATAGCAACAATATGACTGTGCCATCTTCTCCCTGCGTTCTCCTCCAGTTGCCGCCAATTGCCAATTCGATCTCCATTCTTATAGGAGCGATCAAGAACAATTCTTGATATCAGTCTTTGGAGAAATGCTTATCTGAAGTCGTGTTTACAACCTCCATCGAATCCTTGTTGAAGGGTTTGGTTCTTGGGAAGAACACTGCTGATTCTACTCCACCCTACACTGTGTCATTTCAGTGGAAACAATGTTTTGAGATTTCTTTGGGCGTGAACACCTTCATTGGGAGTTACTGCTACTCCGTATTAGGTATGTCTTTCTCCTACCTTTTGGTTTCAGATATAGTCCGGTTATTGGTTCAAGATTGATCATTGAAAATGCAGATTTTCTAAAACAGGGGATGTGATTCCCAGATGAGAGAGAGAAATTTTTGAAATTTCGCCCAACCTACCTGCAGGGTTTGGCCATCCATATGATGGACTCATCTCTTCAGAAACAACTTAATACGTATCAATGTCAAGTGTATGGATACTTAGTTTGACAAGTCTGTATTTTGACTACTTTTGGGTTGGTTTTAAACTACAATAAAAAGTGAAAATTATAATTATAAAAACTAAAATGGAGTTTTAATTATAAATTTGAAATAAATAATTTTTTAAAAAATTTAATAAAAAATGAATGTTAAAATAATTTATTTTATCTACCTTAAATGATTTTGTGTTTATTTCACATACAAATTAAATGTTAAAAATGAAAGCATATTATTATTATTATTATTATTTAAAAAATAGTGTTATTTATATAAAAATACTAAATAAATAAATTGTCCAAACTAAAAATTGAAAAGTATTAAAATAATTTGTTTTATCTACCTTAAATGATCTATATGTTCTATTTTACAATTATATGTTAAAATTGAAAACATATTTATTGTTTGAAAAATAGTTATTATTTATAAAAAAATTGAGATAAATGTATATTTTTTTAAACTTCATAATAAAAATTAAAAATATAAAAATAGAAATGGAGTGATAATTATTTTACGATATGTACATGTTTTAAAGTCCTAATATTGTTGATTGTAATGTTACTTTTAATATAACCTATTAAAGTATATATTTTTCATGTGTTTTTCCATAATTGAGCTTCAGATTTAGTGTTATTAAAGATTTGTATGCATTTTCATAGTATATCCGATTGGTTTCATATCTTTCATTAGTATCCATTTGTTTTTAAAGCATATTTGTATTCATATCCATATCCGAACTATTTGATATGATACCTGATGATGATGATACTTTGTTCATTTTTTAAACTTATAAACCTTGATCTTATTTGTTGACTAGCTTGTAAGTTCGTCACTTTTTCTCAATATATCTTCTATGGTTCTCCTTTGATGCTTTAACCTTAAACTAGAGATGTAACAGTTGACACCCAGGCCCTAAGTCACCACTCACCAAGAACGGTAGCGGACGATCAAATGAAGGGGTCCTTTATCTATCTACATACCATCACTTGCAGCTTGCGAAACAAGATCAGATGGAGTAAAGAAAAAAGAAGTAAAAGAGGGATAGAAAATTTTCTTGATTTTTTATTTTGGTCTAACAATAATATGGGATCTAGCTTTTGCGTCTTGAAACCAAGTTGTTTGCCTTCAGTCTTGGTATGAAATTGAGGGTCTGATGTTCTTCATAGACGAGCTCTCTCCCATGATCTAATGAGTGTTAGGTTTTATGAGTTTGTCAAAAACTAGTGTGTGGCCCCTACTTTGCAATTGCAAATGCGAATGCAAATGCACTTATTAAAAAATGTGAAAATAAGAAAAGGATTCAATATTTTAATATTTATTTATGTTCATATACTAATTATATTTAAATGTTCTTGGAGTGCTTTCTAATTTTCTTCATCAACTATCCAAATGTTGATAAAAAATGATCAGTCCCAAATCCTTGCTTCTTCTATTCAAGAAAGTTGGTATCGTCTCAATGGACATTCTGGTGACCCCAATTTTCTTGAATAGAAGAGACAAGGATTTGGGACTGTTTATTTTTTAGAGAGAATTAGATAACACTTGAAGGGTATTTGTGTCTTTTTAATTGGCACTTAACAACTGGTTAATGGCAGGTACTAGATCGACACGTTTTGAAAGTTTGGGTACTAAATTGTTGCATTTTAAAGTTAGGGGACCAAAGTGGCATTAGACCCAAAGTATAGGGTATTATTAGGGGTGTAACTTTTTCGGCTTATGGTTGGGATTTTGTCAAAATTTCAATAGGCCCAACTCGATGAAAATTGGTTAATCGTCTGGTATAACTAGAAAATCGGTGAACTGGTCTCGGTTTCATGAAACCACTAGGTCATTAAGTAATTGAAATTCCAAACTGTGTGATAAGATTTGTACTCATGACCTGTGACCTGGTTCCTTGTCCGATTTGGTCACACCCTAAGAAAATTGGATCGGAGCAGCCATTCAAACCAGTTGAATTGTGATCTGGTGCCTTGTTCGATTTGGTCACACCCCAAGAAACATAATGTCTAAAAACATAGTGAACCAGAAAATCAATGAACTAGTCCTGGTTTCATGAAACCACTATTAGATAGTGTATGCTCTTAGCTCCAATCAGAATGATGTACATTATGACATTTAATGTAAATGAATAAAGTACATATTTGATTCATATTATTATTGTGTGTTTCTATATAATATCCTTAAACTGGACACTTATGAGACTCGTGTTAGTGTAGAATCTTCATAGCCGTTGGATAGATCTGGGGAGATTTATTCCGTCAAACCTGACACTAATGTGCCGCTAAGTTGGTTGGAGTGTTTTGTCTCATCTACTAGGGTGGGACCTAATGTACATGTAGTGTGGATTTTCCTGATACTACACTAAGTGTCGAATTGGACTGTCTTTGATATGCCAATCAGTGATATCCTTAGAGGGGGTCAAAACTTGAGTATATTGGGACAGTCCGGGAATTCATCTGAGTAGGTGATCATAGTGACATGATCCATGGTTCAACCATTGAAATTTGTTTTGCAAAATATATTTATATAGAGATACACACACACACACACACACACACACACATATATATATATATATATATATATATATATATATTATGGTTTCAAAAATGTTTGTAAAAGGTTTTAATTCGTAGGATCTATGTGAGTAGAGAGTGCAGCACTGTACCTTGTAGCCGGAGGAAAGGTCATCTCTTGTCAGATAGTGTTTGATCATTATGGGCTGAGAGGTTAAGTGGAAAACCATTTAGGGTAAAACCTGATGGGCTAATCTTTCATCTGCCAACAATCCTTGGGTTTTTATAAGGTGGCTTGACTCAATGACCATCTAGTGTAAATGTTGGACTCATTAAGAGCCCATGGTGATAGACTCAAGGGTTCATTGTCTCCTATAGTGAATTCGGCCAAGCTTTGTAACAGAGGCTGGGCCGAACCCATGTGGCTGATGTGTAGATCAATGTTTGGGTCCCACGCCATACAAGGATAGCCAAYTGGGCARTAGATTAAGAGGGCTAGTGAGCACATAGACTTAATGGGCCTAAAGCCCAATTCGAACTGGCCTAATGAGATTAATTAAGGGGCGGTTCTGGGATTTGGATCATCTGATAGGATAAAGGATCATTCCTATCCACTCAAAGAGTACAGATCCAAATAAAGTTTTGGATCAGGAAACTCCTAATTAAATTAGGAAGGTTGATCTTTATCTGCTTATAAGATAAATGTTTATCCTTATCTCTTAAAGAGAGTCCGGATCCAAATAAAAGATTTGGATTAGGAAACTCTTAATGGGATTAGGAGATCCCCTCTTTAAGGCTATAAATAGAAGAGCAGGGTGATCCTCCTAGTCATCTAACAGTCTGCTGAATTACAGAGAGACAACACAGTTCGACTGCACTTTCATCTGCTCTTGTTCTCTCTTGCTCTTGCCACCCTACCCAGTTCGATCTCCACCAGTGGGAGTGATCAAGAATAGTTCTTGATATTGCCCTTTGCAAGAAAAGGCAATCTGAAGTCGTGCTCACCAACCCTCCATCACATTCTTGCTGAAGAATTCGGTTCCTGCTGAAGAATCGTCCTACTGGTTCTGTTTCAGCTCACACCGTCTCATATTTGGTGGAAGCAGTCTTTGGTTTCATCCTTGGGCGTGAACACCTTCATTGGAGGTTTATTATTACTCCGTATTCGGTATATCCTTCTACTCCCTTTTGGTTTCAGATATGGTCAAGTTTGGTTTCAAAATTGATCATTGAAAATGCAGTTTTATAAAATAGGGAATGCGATTCCCATACAGGAGAGAGAGAAATTTTTAAATTTTGCTCAACCTTCCTGCAAGGTTCGACCATCCATATGATGAATCTCTCTTCCCTTCAACCACTTGGGTCACTAAGTAATTGAAATTCTAAAAATATTGTGATAAGACTATTATGCAGTGTATGCCCTTAGCTCTAATAATAATGATGTACATTATGACATTTATTGTAAATGAATAAAGTACATATTTGATTCATGTTATTGTGGTGTGTTTCTGTGTAATACCCTTAAACTGGACACATATGAGACTCGTGTTATTTTAAAATGTTTACAGCCGTTGGATAAGTCTGGGAGATTTATCCTGCCAAGGCTGACGCTGATGTGCCGCCAAGTGTTGGGGTAGCCTGTCTCAGCTACCAGGGTGAGACCCAAGGTACATGCAGTGTAAGTTTACTTGAAACCCTGAACCGGACCAGATTTCCAGTATTGCCCTAGACCTCGGAGATTGATGGGCAAAACAGGAAAGTTACACCAGACCCCTAGACTCGATTATGATACTTGCACTAGGTGTCGGATTGGGATGTCTTTGATATGCCAATCAGTGAGATCATTAGAGGGGGTTAAAACCTGGGTATGTTGGGACAGTATGATAATTCATCTGAGTGGGTGATCATAGTGACAGGATCAGCCCCTTTGTCGGATAAAGGTAATGATCGGGGATGCACTCTCTCTGATGGAAACCAAGACTGCCGGCAACCGATTTCAATCGTTTAAATTT